>JARVZY010003502.1:0-29132 GCA_030686995.1 Artemisia argyi | reverse complement strand
ACACTTTTATAAAGCGTGGGCAAAATGTTAAAATTTTAAGATTTAATTACACATTTTGTAAATACTCCCTCCGTCCCAAATTTATTGTCCCCTATTGACTTTTTCGGTCTTTCTTTCTCAACTTTGACTATAAATATTTTTGTTTGTGTTATATAATTTTTGATAAAAATTATACCAAATGAAAATACATTTTAAACTCAATCCGTTCATATATTTTGTATCAAGTATTATGTAATATACACAAAAATATTTAAGGTCAAAGTTAAAAAGTAAAGACCGAAAAAGTCAATAGGGGACAATAAATTTGGGACGGAGGTAGTACTACGTGTCCCAAAAGTCCAAAATTTATCCTTACACTTTTCTTATGTGACTATAAATAGACTTTTATCAACATTTTTTAATTGCAGGAAAACACCCAAATATGACATTTGTATACCTTTTGCAACACTTTTCTGATTTTTAGTGACACGTTTTTCGGTCACTAAATGACAGTTTTTTTGTAGTGGCGCAATCAGAAATGTTAATGATCATAGCATTAGAGGATATGATTTATTTATTTTTTTTTTTTTATTTTTTTTTTTCAAAAAGGCAGCTTTATTACCAAGAAAACGGAACCAAAATACCAAACAAGACAGCCCACTAAATCAAACAAAATTGTTAAAATAACAAGCTGATAAGGCGAAAAATGAACCACTTTTAAAGGGTCATTTAAACCCGAATTTGAGATTATTTGATTAAATATTACCCTAAATCGTTTCTTTTATCATTTTAGGTACTTTTGGAGAGAAATCTGGAAAATGAAGCATTTTGGACGCTTTTGAAGCATAAAATTGGAGAAAACGACAAAGTCTCAATTTTTCTTGCTGGGAACAGTACCTGACGGCGTCAAGGCTCTCCACATAACGGCGTCAAGATTTACAAAAGAGGTGGATGTGAAAAATACACGTGACGATCCAGAGAGTTTTGTGCATAGGAGATGACGGCGTCACCCAAGGCCGTCATGGTTCAAGTATTAGTGACGGCCCAGAAGAAAATCCTACATGACGGCGTCACAAGTAGATATAGGAAATACGATTTCATAATGGCGGCGAGTTAACGGCGTCACAACTTAATACATGACGTCGTCACCCTGTAAAATCTATATATAGTTTTCCAAATTTCATTCATTAGGGGTGCAACTTTGAAGGAAAAACCCTAGGTCGAATTTTCCAGCTTTTTCAAAGGTTTCAACCCTTTGAATCTTTCATTTTCAATTGAAGATAAGTACTCTTTCAAATCATTCAATATGTCTTTGTGTTGTTTGATTATATCTTACGCTTGTGTTCTATTTAACATGCTAGGCTAGATTTCTCTTGTGTTTGCTTAGATGTAGTGAAACCTAGACATTCCAACCTAAGCAATAACTATTCCCCGGCAGCGGCGCCAAAAACTTGATGCGTAGGGATTGCACCAGACTTTACCTCTCAAGGGATCTCGAGAAGCTTACAACCCCCACCAGGCAGTGTACCTGATCGTTGTAGTATAGTATAGTGACAAGTACCGGGGGATTGATCGTTCAGCTAGGAATAGTATCGCTAGGATTAGAAAACCTAAAGATTAGGTCTAGAGATGAGGGATGATTCTTTGTGTATTTTTTTATTTTATGAAAGCAATTAAAAATCTCGGTTTTGAAGGAGTTGGGCGGAATTAGTTGCTAGTCAACTAACCCAATAACTAAGATGCAATCAAAATAAAATACTAAAAAATGAAAATAAACTAAAATTAAACTAGTGGTGTGAGCAGTATATGGGAGAATTTTGTTTACTTAGGTTTCACTACTCCTTAGATATCTTTTACAGGTTAATTACTTGTTACAGTTGCGTGGATGACGGATTGTATTCCTTAATACCATTCATGGGGTGGCGTACTTGCTTCCCCAATCCAATAAGCGCCTACTTCACTCCTATGTCGAGCCGGCTAAGAAGCTCCTAACATGGGAACACTAGAATTTGCTCATCCATTAAATACAACCATTAAAACCTAGTACACATCGGTTCATGTTTCTTAAGACGTTCAAGCATGTTACACAATGGAGATCTGCCAGTTTTCTTAAGCCTAACATTGAAATCATTCATCCAATACAACTATAAACAAGCAATCAACCTATAATCAACATCTAGGTTTTATTACATCTAAGCAAACACATGATAGATCTAGCCTAGCATGTTAAAATCAAGACAAGCATAAGATATATTCAAACAACACATAGACATATTGAATGAATTGAAAGAGGACTTATCTCAATTGAACATGAAAGGTTTCAAGGGGTGACAACCTTGAAAATACTGTAACAAACGACCTAGGGTTTATTAGGTTCGACCCTAGTATTCTCCACACAAGTTCCTCTCTAATGAATGAAAAATAGAAAAGTATATATAGATTTTGTGAGGTGACGGCGTCAAGAGCAAATGTCTGACGCCATCATCTCGCCGCCAAATAAATTCTCGGACTGCCTAGATCTGGGTTTGACGCCGTCATGTGTACTCCTTATGCAGGCTGTCACAAAGATTACTCTTGACGCCCTTCTCTTGACGCCTTTAGGTTTTCTCTGGGTCGTCATGGATTTTACTCCTGACGCCGTCAGAATTTCCTTCTTGACGCCGTCAGGTACTATTCTCATCATGGAAAATTAAGTCTTTGCCGTTTTCTTCACTTTTATGCTCCAAAAACGTCCAAAATGCTTCCTTTTCCAGAATTCACTCCCAAAGTACCTAAAATCACAAAAGGAACGATTTAGAAAAATATTTGATCAAATAAATTCAATCCCGGGCTTAAATGACCCCCTAAAAACGGTTCATTTTTCGCTTCATCATATACCCTTACACTTGAGATTTGCTTGTCCTCAAGCAAATGCGCTTTTATTCTAGTCAAAATACAAGTTAGGGGTCATTTAACACTAATATAAAAGTAATTACAACAAATAATCGTTCCACTAAAGACCAAAGACAAGCACGGAGGTCATATACTAGCACCTCACAAATAGTGTTTAGATACTCACATCTCTCGGGTGTAATAAAGTAATATCACAATATGGAAATGGAAAACATCTCTCACTACCTGTCATAGCAAAATAGATTACCATAGGCTTGGGAAAGGGTCAAACCACCACCACATGGCGTAAGCACCTAGAATAAACTATCAAAGAGGTCTTTTTAAGGGTTGTAACGTTAGGTGTAGGGATATGGAATACACGGTTTTGTTGGATATAGGCAGTCTTTACTGGTGGCGAGTTAACAATCTTGGTTAATTACATGTACAATATGGCGTTGCTAAGCCAAGACTAGACTCGACTTAAGCTAATAAATCAAAAATAACAAAAAAATAAAATGAAAAGGGATGGTAGTCCGTATGTTTTTTCTCTTTTCTTTTTCTTTTTTCTATTTTTTTTTCTTTTTCTTTATTTTTTTTCGATTTTTATTTATTTATTTATTTATTTTTATTTTTATTTTTTTTTTGCATACACTTTTATCCTACCATCATAGGGAGTGAACATTCCCCTTACACTTGAATTTTTACATACTTTACAATAAACTAGTCTAATGACTCGAATTAATATAATCAAAACACTTAGAGTACTTTTAAGATTAACGTACATATGAGGGTAATAATAGATGTTCTTCCCCATTAATCCATAACATTAGTACTTTACCCATGAGTCCCAATCGTCCCAAAACAATATGTACAATGATATGACTCGACTTAGCAACCATGTAATCAATTAGATAATTAACTTAAGGTTTAACAAATAACAATAATGCACTAAAGATGAGTGCATACACGGAAGGCTAAGGAGATTTGGTTGTACATTTAAGTGGGGTGTAACAAATTCTTCCTTTAAGTAAGATGTTTAAAGTTAGAAACGAAAAGATAGGCTCGGAGGGGTGTACTAGGGGTTTCGTGTACTAAAAATAAGTACAACGCTAAGGTGTAGGAAAAATTCGTTGACTTAACTAGCCAAATAATATGACTTAAATGGTCAAGTAATTATGATACGGGTTTAACACAAGGGTGATCCTAATGCCTCTTAGCATGTAGTAAATCCTACTACACGAATGTAGTCTCACTAGCGGTCTCGGGATGCATCACTAACGCAAGTTCTAGAATCTAAATGCTACCGGTACACTCATAAGCACTAAAAGTAAATGCTTTTCCTATCAAATCTAAAGGCGAACCTCACATATTTGGGCGGAATTTTTCTGAATGGTACGGTTTTGTGCTAGTCATACAATCTCCTATCCATGAGACGCTTGCTATGGCTAAAGTTTCACTCCTAAATAAATCATACAATCAAATACTCCCCTGATTCGCTCAGTATGGATAATAAGGTGGCCATGTTAGATCTTCCTTCAAGAAAATGAACAATCAAAGCTTCCCTTCCAGAATATAAATCATCTTCTTGTCATACATAACCTGTAAAACCTGAGAAAACAGACAAGGCAACCTCGCATAAAATCGGCGGCAATCTATATATGCTAACAAATCCTAGAAAACAAAATAAGATATAATGCTTGTGGAATGATGTTTGCAGATTTCCTGGAGATTATAAAACTAAAGATTCAACAAAAACTTTAAGACTCCGTTAGAAAAACAAAACTGGTAAAATTTCCAGAATTTTACACGTGACGCCGTCAAGAGTAAACTCGTGACGCCGTCAGAAGTGACCTGCAGAAATTCTTATGTTAAGTTTCCGGAAAATTTCTGGAAAAACTTCGTCCTACTTCCTGGAAAATCCTGCAAAACATCATTATGACTCGATACAAGCATTTGACTCAAACAATTACTAATACACATGTTCATTTAATATTGTTGTGGTTCATGCTCAATTTCGTTCTTATAAACAAATTTGGATCTCCCTTACACTTATCTTTTGCAAAATACCTTTATATGCAATTAAGACGAAGTTAAAAACAAAATAAAGCATTTTCACAATTCACTTTGAAACATGAGCCACAAACAACAAGAATAAAACATGCATACGGAAACAAATAAAATCAAATATACAAACAAATAAATAAATAAAGCTTGGGTTGCCTCCCAATATGCGCTTGTTTTTGTTCGAGTCACGAGCCTGACTCTACCCTTATTTAACGGAAATAGGGGAGGTTTTCCCTACACTTTGAATTAAGTGCGGGTGGAAGTAGCGATACACACCCTTAGGGTGGAAATATGCCATGTGAGGTGAAGGGGGTGAGTGAATGGCTTCCTTCATCCTAAAACTACCCGTATAATATTGGTTGATGGGTGGGTCGGTTCCTCTTTTGTCTCCTAGAAATAAATCTAAGGATGGAAAGTTGTGTAATGATTGAGGTTACGATTCATCAATACTAGGAAATTCCCTAGAACTAGGAGTAAGGTTATCACTACAAGTATTCAAACCTATATCCTCAAGTGGTGCCTGGTCTAAGGGTTCTACCTCCATCGGAATTCCTAAAGTTTCTTCTACTTCTTCCGGGAAAGTCACGGGCGGTGTGTATACCTCAAATGATGGTAGGACTTTTGGGGTACTTAGTGGGCTTGGGTTTTCTACTATCTCTTCCATCACATCCATATCACCTATGTATTCATCTTGTATTATGGTAGTGCCTAACCATGACATGCAACTAGGTGGCTCAACTCTAACCTCATGTGTGTCGTATGTTTTGGTGAAATCTATCCCACTCATGCAACTAGGTGGTTCAGAACTAACCATCTCGTAATCTTGGTTTGATTCTAAGTCCATGTTCTTAGAAACTAGGTCTCTTTGCTCATACGAATCCACCAATTCGTTCCACTTATGGGTCATGGTTAGGAAGCTTTCCTGAAAATTCATCCAAAGGGTCCCACTAAAAGGAATTGATCCAGTTAATGATCGTCTAACAGAAATATCATATGCATAGAATTCATTAAACCCATCTAACCTTACCCTCAACTTCATTTGGATATCACAAAGATCACGCAAAAATTCATAAGAATGATAAGAAACAAATCTCTTTTTGAAATATAATTGTTCCTCTATTGTTAGTGATCTAAATTGAATTTCATCCGCCATAGTGACAAATGAAAATGGTTTTACAAACAAAGGGCGCAAAGAAAAAGATAGACTACAAGAAGGCTAATAAAAAAGAAAATGTCACTAAAAAGGAATCTAATGAGTAGACCTAATCAAAATAAATTCCAACCTAAGCAATAACTATTCCCCGGTAGTGGCGCCAAAAACTTGATGCGTAGGGATTGCACCAGGCTTTACCTCTCAAGGGATCTCGAGAAGCTTACAACCCCCACCAGGCAGTGTACCTGATCGTTGTAGTATAGTATAGTGACAAGTACCGGGGGATTGATCGTTCAGCTAGGAATAGTATCGCTAGGATTAGAAAACCTAAAGATTAGGTCTAGAGATAAGGGATGATTCTTTTTGTATTTTTTTATTTTATGAAAGCAATTAAAAATCTCGGTTTTGAAAGACTTGGGCGGAATTAGTTGCTAGTCAACTAACCCAATAACTAAGATGCAATCAAAATAAAATACTAAAAAATGAAAATAAACTAAAATTAAACTAGTGGTGTGAGCAATATATGGGAGAATTGTGTTTACTTAGATTTCACTACTTCCTAGATATCTTTTACAGGTTAATTACTTGCTACAGTTGTGTGGATGACGGATTGTATTCCTTAATACCATTCATGTGGTGGCGTACTTACTTCCCCAATCCTATAAGCGCCTACTTCACTCCTATGTCGAGCCAGCTAAGAAGCTCCTAACATGGGATCACTAGAATTTGCTCATGCATTAAATACAACCATTAAAACCTAGTACACATCGGTTCATGTTTCTTAAGACGTTCAAGCATGTTACACAATGGAGATCTGCCAGTTTTCTTAATCCTAACATTGAAATCATTCATCCAATACAACTATAAACAAGCAATCAACCTATAATCAACATCTAGGTTTCATTACATCTAAGCAAACACATGATAGATCTAGCCTAGCATGTTAAAATCAAGCCAAGCATAAGATATATTCAAACAACACATAGACATATTGAATGAATTGAAAGAGGACTTATCTCAATTGAACATGAAAGGTTTCAAGGAGTGAAAACCCTTGAAAATACTGTTACAAACGACCTAGGGTTTATTAGGTTCGACCCTAGTATTCTCCACAAAAGTTCCTCTCTAATGAATGAAAAATAGAAAAGTATATATAGAGTTTGTGAGGTGACGGCGTCAAGAGCAAATGTCTGATGCCGTCATCTCGCCGCCAAATAAATTCTCGGACTGCCTAGATCTGGGTTTGACGCCGTCACGTGTACTCCTTATGCAGGCCGTCACAAAGATTACTCTTGACGCCCTTCTCTTGACGCCTTTAGGTTTTCTCTGGGTCGTCATGGATTTTACTCCTGACACCGTCAGAATTTCCTTCTTGACGCCGTCAGGTACTGTTCTCATCATGGAAAATTAAGTCTTTGTCGTTTTCTTCACTTTTATGCTCCAAAAATGTCCAAAATGCTTCCTTTTCCAGAATTCACTCCCAAAGTACCTAAAGTCACAAAAGGAACGATTTAGGGCAATATTTGATCAAATAAATTCAATTCCGGGCCTAAATGACCCCCTAAAAACGGTTCATTTTTCTCCTCATCAGAAAGTTAACTATTTTTGCGGATTTTCACGTCCTAGATATGGTTAGTGATACTACATGCCCATTGTTAGTAGAAAGAGGATTTTTAGCAACCGCTACTGCCATGATAGATTGTAAGGAGTCTAAGATAGCGGTATGAGAGGGTGAGACTTGGTCAGTTTATGATGTTAAGAAGCATAGCTACGATTGTGAGGAAGAACCGATACCACATTGGCTAATGATGAATAGGAAACCATCTAGATATGGGCCTTGGATAGAAAGAAACTTTATAGGACCTCAACGCCCATTCTATCTAGAAAAAGATTTCATCAATAAAACACATTCAGTGGAACAACTGATAGCTAGAGATGAGGAACTAGACCCTTTTGAGGATCCCCTAGTGTTTCGGAAAATGATTGAGTTCTTAAGCGTAATGCCTATCAACATAGAGATGAACAAGTGGAAAAGGGAAGGGGATAAGTGTAAGTGGAAGTGGGACAAGCCACCTAAGGAAGGTGACAGATCATGGCATACGAAGATGATTTTATATGATCCGGATGGAGAAAAGTTTGAGAGGTCATACCGCACCAAGAAAACCGATAGGAAGTTGAAACCCAAGTTTGATCCCAAAGATGTCCTCAACGAGGAGCTCACACATATAGGATGGCCCATGACCTTCGAGTCTAGCTACAAGACTCGTAATAAAGAAAAGCATTTCTTGGGAGGCAACCCATGTTTTGTGTGATTTTTATTTGTTTGATTGTTATTTGCTTACGTATGCATGCTTTATTTTTATTGTTGCTAGATCATGTTTCAAACTAGAATTGTGAAAAATGCTTTATTTTGTCGTTTAACTTCGTTTTTAACTTCATATAAAAGTATTTTGCAAAAGCTAAGTGTAAGGGGGAAACCCCAAATTTGTTTATAAGAACGAAATTGATCATGATTCACCACAATATTAAATGAACATGTATATTAGTATTTGATAGAGTCAAAATGCTTGTATCGAGTCATAATGATGTTTTGCAGGATTTTCCAGGAAGTAGGACATAAGTTTTTCCAGAAATTTTCTGGAAATTTAACGTAAAGATTTCTGCTGGTCACTTCTGACGGCGTCATGAATTAACACCTGATGGCGCATGTGTAAAATTCTAGAAATTTTGCGAGGTTTTGTTTTTCTAACGGAGTCTTAAAGTTTTTTGTTTATTCTTTAGTTTTATAAACTCCAGGAATCTACAAACATTCATTCCACAAGCATTATATCTTACACCGTTTTCTAGGATTTGTTAGTATATATAGATTGCCGCCGATTTTACGCGAGGTTGCTGATGAGTGTGTAAATACTCATCATTTTTAGTTAAATCTGAACTGCAAAACGATTAAAACCACTCAAAAACGCACCAAAATATGAAGAAAATCCCAAAGATCGTGTTTTATATGTTTCTGATGCAAAACGAGTGAAAACAAACGAAAACCGAACAAATTTGCATAATTGGCAGTTTCAGTCCCCCGACTTTCAAAATTTAACAAAACTAGTACCCAAGCATTTATTTTAAAGAAAAGTCAACCCAAACTCTTTAAAAAGTCAAAATGAATTACAAGTGATCTTTGGGTAAAATATTTTCAAAAGATTACAAGTTAAACCCTTGGAATTTCACAATTGGCAAATTTGGTCCCTGTACTTGCAGAATTATCAACAATAACCCCCAGGAGTTATAACTTGAAGAAAAATGATCACAAAGACTTTGGGAATTCAAGACTTGGCAAATTGGGTCCTTGGTTGAAGTTTGGGAGATTAGCAGAATTGGCCCCTCAAAAATGCAGAAATTACATATTTAGTCCTTGGGCCTAATCACTACTAAATTATTAAAACCTAATCCTAAACCAAATAAATCCAGCAACCAGCCCACACAAACACCCTTTGGCCCAACTAAACCCCCCAGCCCACCTCCACATTTAATAATAAAAACGTATAGGTCAAACTTTGACCAATACCATCCCTGTCATTTCTCCTTCTCCAAACACCCCGTGACTTGCATAATGCCATAACCTCCCATCACCCTCAACCCTTGTCTTCTCCACTCCATTCCCCAATCCTACTACCATCTCCCCCCACTCACAAACCTGTACCTAACCCTTGCCACGTTGGCAATCCACAACTTCAATTGGGCGCCAAAATTGGATTTAAAGGCTGAGATGGAATCTGAAGAACTTAATGGTTGGGATTTGATCAAGGAAGCACAAAGATGATGTGGAAGCCATTTGCACTCACAGAACAAGCACAACAAAGGAGAAAGAAGCTCAAGTCGTACCTACCACTTTGTAGTATAAATAGGGGCATTGTAAGCCCTAATGAGGCATCCCTTTTTCTCTTGTAATTTCTATTTTTAAAATTAGTTTTCAGTTGTAATTTCAAAATTCAAGTTTAATGAAAATTGCATTTTAGTTTATTCAAATTTCTACTCAAATTTAAGTTTCTTACTTTTTATCAATTAAATTCTGTTTGTTGCTTATCAAAATCTTATTTGAGTATTGCTATAGCTTGTGGGAGTAAAAGAAAACAAAACTCAGAAAGAAAAGAGAAAAAGAAAGAAAAAAATCTAGAAAAGAAAATATAAAAAAAAGAAGGAATGAAGAAGAGGAAGGAAATAGCAGGGATGAAAGTGATTTTGGTTTAGAGCCTCATGGGAGGCACTTAGGGTGTTCTTTGGTTCTTATTTAAACAGATACATCAAGGCTTGGAAATCAAGTAGGTTTTTACCTTATTTCATTCATCATTGGTTATTCTTGAATATTGTTATTATAAGTTGTTAAATTATGTCTATTTGGGTCTGTGTTAGTGCAATTTGAGTTTACTAGTTAATTAGAATTCATCACCTAGACATTTGCTTGTTAAGTTTCAAATCAGTTAGAGTAGGGGGTGTTTGGTTCAAGCCAGACTTGTATTAGTGTGTTGTTTAACTACTGTTTTGTTGGCACCAGCAGCTCACTTAGGTCAGTTTAGAGTTACATTCATCATAAAGTAAGCACTCATAGCACAAAAAAGTCAAATTGGCTTTTATGACTCATGAAGTTTAACTGTTTGAGAAATCAGTGGACTTAAGTTGTAATCTAGCTCACTAATTGTCCATACTACTTAAATTAGTTGTATTTAGCAATAATATAACAAACTCAGTAGGTTTAGGCAGTTAGCATTTCACCAAAGTCATATGGTTGTCAAAAATTTCAAAAGTCAAAGTTCAAAGATTTCAGAAAATCCAAAATTTCAAAGAATTATCATGAATTTTGTGTGAGGTTTTAAGGTTTGAAAATTTTTGAGTGTGAAGTATCCCAGCTCACCTTTAGAATCCCATAGTTGTCCTATTTTTGTGAATTTTCTTGTGGGCCCTACACTTGCCCAAACAGGCCTGCAGGGAAAGATACATGTTCTGCACCCAGTTTTTTAAGAGAATGAAATTGAGCTGAGAGTGCTCAATTTAGGTCTAAGCTGCTTGTTATTGGTTGGTTTAGAGAGCTTTTCAGTTAGTAGTTAGGGATCAGTAGGTAGTTTTCCAATTAGAGCTTATTAGACAACTCAAGTTAAGCTTTCTTGTTGCTTAGTTTCTGAGGTCTGCTGCTGCTACTTGTTGTTGTAATTGCACAAGCTGAGTTTGATTGATTTGTATCTTGTAATTGTTGTTAGTTGTTGTTGTTTAAGGATCCAATCATGATTGCGTTTGCTCAGTGGGCTTATTAGCTTAATTGGTTTGGCTTATTGTGTTTTAGTTAGGCTGATTTTCAAAAAAAAAAAAAAGTCTCATTTGAATCTGTGAGCTATTTAAGCTTGCACAAGCTTGTTTGTAGCTTTTCTGTGAAAGTAATTAAAAAAAAAAATGATTTGTTTTGTTGGGAATAAATTTTGTGAAGTCAAAAAGAAAAAAAAAACATAAATAGCAAAAAAGGGGGCTGCTGGGATTCGAACCCTGGCCACCCAGCTCACCACACCAAACACAAACCATCTGCCCTTGGGACTTTTTCAATAAACCTGTGCAAAATTTATTCTTTAACTAGTCATTGCCTTTTTAGCTCATACAACTTAATCAGTACTGTCTAGCTTATTCATTTAGCTTTTCTCAATCTTTTTATTTTTCCTTTAATTCTTATCAGTCAAGTTAATTTTCCAAAAAATTTCGTAATTTTCTAAAATAGTTTAGTATTTTTTATAATTTCATTTAGTTTAAATAGTTTTTAATTTATAATAATTAATTAAGAAGTCAAAAAAATAATTTCCTTTTTTCTAAAATTTTCTTTTGTCATTTAGCACGTTAGAAAATTATTCGTAAATCTGTAGGACCTTTTTAGCTCAAAACTCGCGTTTTATTTTGCGCACTCACGTAATTTTTAAATAACTTTTGCATTTTTTTTAGTTAACGTTTTAGGATTCCCGATACCAAATTATGTTTCCCGTAGTGCTTTAGGACTTCCCTAGTTTAGTAATTAACTTTTGTTTTACCTTAGGTTAATTTATTTTCACCTTCGTTCGTTAGTTCTCAAACTTTATTAATTTAACGTATCGTAACACCAAATAACCTTTCCAATCATACAAGATTTTAATCCCAATCTCATTCGAAGCTTTCCATTCACACCTCGTTGGGGTACGACCCGGGAAATCACTTCCCGGTCTCACAATTTGAATATCACTTTCACAAGTTTTGCGAGGTAATCGTTTTCCTAAACGGTTTACTCGTATTACTTCACGTCTATTTGTCTCACGATAAATTAGACCTCACGTTTGTTGATATTTTGATAAATTGTTTTTGCACATACCAAAACACAACGAATCAAATGGCGCCGCTGCTGGGGAGGCTATGTGTCGAAAGTCTCAACAAGGTTTAGACGATTAGTCTTGTAGAACCTTCGCAAGAAGTTACGTTTTCATAAAACTTATAAAAAACCAAAAATATTTTCTTTTGTTTGTATATATGTATTATATCTATAAAAGTTAAGAAAAACACAAAAAGTTTTTCCCGTTTCTTTGTTTAATAATTACAACAATAAAATCTTACCGCTGAAAACCAAGGCAGAACACCTACCAACTAGGGGTGTGCCCATAATAAGTTCCCAAACCAAAGATCAAAACTTGCCTTTGTATCACTTGCGTTTTGGAAAACTTTTAAACGAGAAACACACTCTAAGAGGAGTCAAAACGGTATGTGGCGATCCAACGAACTTCGCCCAGTGAGAGATCTATTCTTCTCTCCCGCTCCTTTGTGCGTTTTTCTTTAGAAGTCGACCTTGCGTTCTTGATTATTGGTTTAAGTTCCCCTGTCTTTTTGAGTTGGTCTTGTTCTAATTGATGTGTTTTTCGAAAAACCCAAAAATAATCTTCGTCTCCTATACGTTTAATTCTCGTCTTCTTATCCTCTTAACCGTTTAATTCCTCCTTCTCATCCCTCGTTAATGTTTAATTCTTATGTCATCACTCGACTATCACTGTTTTCATTGTAAAGGTCCGGTGAATGACAATCTTCGTTGTTACAAGTGTGGGTGTGAGCAATGTGGAAGTAATATTAGAGACGGATTTTGTAAATGGTGCAAAGCATATCCGAATGCTTTCAATGATTCTCAAAATTCTTCCGACTACCCCTCACATCCCGAAATACGTACCATTAATGGCAAACCATCAAGAGTCGATCCACACCTCTCACGATTTACGATTCAAAGTTTATCAAGCAAACGTACTGAGCTTAAAATGGTGACTAAAATAAACGACTTGCCTGATCATCACGTTTATCAAGAACAAAAACCGGGGACCATAACAGAAGTGGTGGAAATTCCTAGCTCTCAGAGCACACCACTTGTCCCACCTCCGGATTTTTCAAAATGTTCTTCGAGACTTGATAATCATTCGAATTATTTTGTTGATTCTTTGAATGGCCCGATTCCTTCTCTAAGGCAATTGTTTATTCCTTGCGTCGGTTGTGGTGAGCCACTTTTCGGTCTACCATGTCGTTGGTGCACGTGTGAACGATGTGGTAATGATATTCAAAACGGAAGTTGTTTGTTTTGTGGTTTGAGTAATTCATTCGCTTATGGTTCTAATCCGAGCTTTTGCAATGAGCCACAAAACAATTTCATTTCATCTGAGCATAATCCGTGTTATCAAAATTGCAATGCCGAATCGTTTCAAAATGCACCAACTTCACAACAATACGGTTGTGAGTATTGTGGAGGTCCACATTTTAGCACCGATTGTCAAACTAGGAATCTTTTTCCTTGTGACAACAATTATCACGACCAACCTCCACAATACCAAACTTTTGAAACACAACCTCAACTATTTCCTCAAGAACTTTTGCAAAATGTCTTAAATACTTCAAATGATCTTAAGGATTTGGTTAACAAACCTGCTCCAAAAGAACCTTGTCCGAAGTCTTACAAAGAAATACTAGCTGAAGAAGCTGAAGATGCAGCTAGAGTAAGATTTCGAATGCGTAAAACTATCATCTACGATGACGATGACGATGACAATGACGATAGTGATGATGAAGATACCTCATCAGATTCATCAGTTGTGGTTCCTTCCATGAAAAATCAGGGAGAAAATAATGTGACGGAGAAATTACTAGCAGAAGATCAAATGGAACTTGTACAATCCATGAATGCTAGCTCCTCTCAACTCCCTCAGTCTATTGATATCACACCCGAAGTTCACACTCACTCTCTGAATATGGGGGATGAGCATCTTAGCACTGTTCCTGAAACGGAATCGGACGAATTCATAAAGTCTAGTGTCGAGAACCTTGTCCCAATCCCAGGAGAGTCACAGGGAACTTTTGATCATATGTGTGATTCACCTTCCCCTCCCGAAAATCCAAAAGATCATTTTGAAACTTTCTCCGACTTTGATGATGATTGTACATCTTATGGGGAAGTTGAGTATGTAGAGGCATCACTGCCTCATTCTGATGTTGACCTTCTCCTTGAGGAGTTCACAGATGAACTTACTCACATCAATCCACTTCCTTTGGGAAGTGATGATGATCTGTTTGATTTCGAAGCCGATCTGGGAGAAATTGAAAACCTTTTAAGTTCTAATCCCAACATCGAGCTTAGTACTTCACATACTGATGAAAATTCTTTATCTTCTGGGAACATCAGTTAGGAAGAATTACCTTCTGAGCTAGTCAGCTTAGAAGATGAGAATGATGATGAGACTGACATTGAAATCAAAGATGAAGCCCTTCGTGCTACATTATTAAATGTTAGTCACCTCATCTCTAAAATTGAGGCTTTCAAAGAGAAACCCATTTCATCTCCTATCCCCATTAAGGATAGTGACATTTTCTCTGACGATCCTATTCCGGAGTTTGAAGCCTTTACATTTAATCATATGGGAGAGAAGATTAGTGGCAGTACCACTTCTCATTCTCATAATTCTCTCCTCGATTTTGAATCATTTACCTTCGATGAGTTCTCCTGTGAACTCACTCACATCAATCCCGAATATGATTCATTCACATTCGAGGAGTTCTCCTGTGAACTCACTCATATCATATCTCCACTAGAGTATGATAACTTCTATTTCGATCTAGACACACCCGGGATATGTCTTGATCACATGAGCTTAAATGATGAGATTCATGATGATGAATCCATGAATCCTCCTCCTGAAGATGATGAGTTAGTCAAGATGTTTATCATGACTTTCTTTCTCTTTTTAACCTATCGGGTGACTTCTCCTGTTCTTCACTCTTTCGGGAATGAAGACATTATCTTTGACCCCGGCATCACCGCTTATAGTTTATACTATTTTGAGTCGGGTACTTATCTCATCGGTGTGGAACTTTTACGTGCTTCAAATGTTTGTCCAAACATCTTGAATGAAAGTCCGATGGAGATTGTTTCTTCCACATCTTGCTTCCCCAAGAACAAATGAATTCGGGGTCGAGTCAAGCTAGCGACTCGGTAAACAAAAACAGTAGCATGCATAAAGGGTTTTCACCCTAAGTGTGGGGGAGTTACCCCTGCTATGGTTACCAATAAAGTGAAAAAACAAAAATGGTGTTTCCACCTTTAGCTTGTAATGTTGCCCTTTTACGTTCAAAGAGTCGGTATAATAGCCGGGACTTTGAATATTGAGGACAATATTCAATTCTAAGTGTGGGGGGGGGGGGGGGGGGGGGGGGGGGGATTCTAGCGAATTTTATCAAATTATACCGTCTAGTACCCCCGTTTTTGGCCAAAAATTTTAAAATTTTTTTCACTTTATTTCAATTTTTTTTGTGGTTATCAATCCGCCGCGTCTAAAAGAAAAAAGGATTGGATAATCCAGGAGCAAATGGCTCTTGGTAAAGATAGCTCAAACCCGTTGATGGCTTGCAATTTGCCCAAAATTGTATGGTACCTCAACTCCCCATATCCTCAATAGTAAATGAGTTGGCTAGCCCGCAAGATTATGGCTTGTGGTAAAGGCAGTGGAAAAACCATAATTGGTAATCAACTCACCAAGATGTTGACTGTTCCATCAAGAGTTGGCTAGTCCAGAAGCAAACGGCTTCTGGTAAAGACAAATCAAAACCGTTGAAAGCTGGTGGTTTGCTAAAAATCACATGGTCATCGGATGGACCATAATTCTTACTTGAACCGAAAACATTCGGCTACTCCAGAAGTGATGGCTTTTGGTAAAGAGACTTCAAATCCATTAATTTTTCTCAAAAAGATTGCTAGGGACTAGCAATAGTTTAGTGTGGGGGATTGATGAGTGTGTAAATACTCATCATTTTTTGTCAAATCTGAAGTGCAAAACGATTAAAAACACTCAAAAACGCACCAAAATACGAAGAAAATCCCAAAACGAGTGAAAACAAACGAAAAACGAACAAATTTGCATAATTGGCAGTTTCAGTCCCCCGACTTTCAAAATTTAACAAAACTAGTCCCCGAGCATTTATTTTAAAGAAAAGTCAACCCAAACTCTTTAAAAAGTCAAAATGAATCACTAGTGATCTTTGGGTAAAATATTTTCAAAAGATTACAAGTTAAACCCTTGGAATTTCACAATTGGCAAATTTGGTCCCTGTACTTGCAGAATTGTCAACAATAACCCCCGGGAGTTATAACTTGAAGAACCCGAAACTAAACGTTAATGCCATATCATCGGTTTCGTCACCTACTTCTTGTCCACAATACTATTCGGTCAGAGCAATGAGCACGTATTTCAAGCAAACCCAAATTCTTCAAAAGGACCAATTGAATAAAACATCCGATATCAAACCGGCCAATAACATAGTTGAAACACCTCCTACACAAGACCTTGACGATGAATTCAAGGAGCTTCACCTTGAACGCCCCATCATTGATGTCTTAGCCCATGCTCCCTACTATAGTGCCCTCCTAGAAAAATATAAGAAATTTAAATTGGGTAAAAATGGGACCGCCTTCGTTCAAAATAAGTTGCCTAAGAAGCTTGATGATCCGGGGTATATTTGTTTTGCCTTGTAAGGTAGGAAGATCCGAAGCTTTCGACACACTAGCCGACTTAGGATCAAGCCTCAACTTGATTCCCTTATCCCTTTTCACCACTCTTAAGCTAGGAAAGTTAGAGGAGACGAAAGTACTAATTGGTCTAGCAGATGGGAGTATTGCCCACCCGGTTGGAATGATGAAGGATGTAGTTGTTCACGTAGGAAAGTTAACTATTTTAGCGGATTTTTACGTCCTAGATATGGTTAGTGATACTACATGCCCATTGTTAGTACGAAGAGGATTTTTAGCAACCGCTAGTGCCATGATAGATTGTAAGGAGTCTAAGATAGCGGTAGGAGAGGGTGAGACTTGGTCGGTTTATGATGTTAAGAAGCATAGCTACGATTGTGAGGAAGAACCGACACCACATTGGGTAGAGATGAATAGGAAACCATCTAGATATGGGCCTTGGATAGAAAGAAACTTTATAGGACCTCAACGCCCATTCTATATAGAAAAAGATTTCATCAATAAAACACATTCGTTGGAACAACTCATAGCTAGAGATGAGGAACTAGACCCTTTTGAGGATCCTCTAGTCTTTAGGAAAATGATTGAGTTCTTAAGCGTAATGCCTATCAACATAGAGATGAACACGTGGAAAAGGGAAGGGGATAAATGTAAGTGGAAGCGGGACAAGCCACCTAAGGAAGGTGATAGATCATGGCATATGAAGATGATTTTATATGATCCGGATAGAGAAAAGTTTGAGAGGTCATACCGCACCAAGAAAACCGATAGGAAGTTGAAACCCAAGTTTGATCCCAAAGATGTCCTCAACGAGGAGCTCACACATATAGGATGGCCCATGACCTTGAGTGTAGCTACAAGACTCGTAAATAAAGAAAAGCATTTCTTGGGAGGCAACCCATGTTTTGTGTAATTTTTATTTGTTTGATTGTTATTTGCTTTCGTATGCATACTTTATTTTTATTGTTGCTAGATCATGTTTCAAACTAAAATTGTGAAAATGCTTTATTTTGTCGTTTAACTTCGTCTTAACTTTATATAAAGGTATTTTGCAAAAGCTAAGTGTAAGGGGAAACCCCAAATTTGTTTATAAGAACGAAATTGATCATGATTCACCACAATATTAAATGAACATGTATATTAGTATTTGTTAGAGTCAAATGCTTTTATCGAGTCATAACGATGTTTTGCAGGATTTTCCAGGAAGTAGGACATAAGTTTTTCCAGAAATTTTCTGAAAACTTAACGTAAAGATTTCTGCAGGTCACTTCTGACGGCGTCATGAATTAACACCTGACGGCGCATGTGTAAAATTCTGGAAATTTTGCGAGTTTTGTTTTTCTAACGGAGTCTTAATGTTTTTGTTTATTCTTTAGTTTTATAAACTTCAGGAGATCTGCAAACATTCATTCCACAAGCATTATATCTTACATTGCTTTCTAGGATTTGTTAGTATATATAGATTGCCGCCGATTTTACGCGAGGTTGCCTTGATTGTTTTCTCAGGTTTAACAGGTTATATATGACAAGAAGATGATTTATTTTCTGGAAGGGAAGCTTTGAATGTTCATTTTCTTGGAGGAAGATCTAACCTTGTTGATACACTATCCACACCGAACGAATCAGGGGAGTATTTGTTTTCATTCATTTACCTATTTTACTTTTACATCATTTAATTGAACATTGGGGACAATGTTCATCCTAAGTGTAAGGGGAGGGTAAATGATGATACCTTATAGGATACAATTGCACTTGAGTTTGTTTGTTTGATGGTAGATGTGTAATAAAACTAAGAGAATTACTTGTTAGTGTAATTTTAGCACAAAATTTAAAATTTTTTACAACATTTAGGAGTGAAACTTTGGCCTTAACAAGCGTCTCATGGATAGGAGTTGTATGACTAGCACAAAACCGTACCATTCAGAAAAATTTTCCACCCAAATATGTGAGGTTCGCCTTTAGATTTGATAGAAAAATCATTCATTATTAGTGCTTATGAGTGTACCGGTAGCATTTAGATTCTAGAACTTGCGTTAGTGATGCATCCCGAAACCGCTAGTGAGACTATATTCGTGTAGTAGGATTTACTACATGATAAGAGGCATTAGGATCACCCTTGTGTTAAACCCGTATCATAATTACTTGACCATTTAAGTCATATTACTTGGCTAGTAAAGTCAACTAATTTTCCCACACCTTAGCGTGTACTCATTTTTAGTATACGAAACCCCTAGTACACCCCTCCGAGCCTCTCTTTTCGTTTCTAACTTTAAGCATTTTACTTAAAGGAAGAATTTGTTAACAATCCACCCAAATGTACAACCAAATCGTCTTAACCTTCCGTGTTTGCGCTCATCTTTAGTGCATTATTCTTACATGTTTAAACCCTTAGTTAATTATCTAATTGATTACATGGTTGCTAAGTCGAGTAATATCTTGTACATATTGTTTTGGGACGATTGGGACTCATGGGTAAAGTACTTATGTTATGGAGTGATGGGGAAGAACATCAAATTATTACCCCCATATGTGCGTTAATCTTAAAAATACTCCAAGTGTTTTGATTATCTTGATTCGAGTCATTAGAATAGTTTATTATAAAGTATGTAAAAATTCAAGTGTAAGGGGAATGTACATTCCCTATGATGTAATATTTTGGATGGTAGGGTAAGAGTGTATGCAAAAAAAAAAAAAAAAAAATTAAGAAAAAGAAAAAAAAATAGAAAAAGAAAAGAGAAAAAACATACGGACTACCATCCCATTTCATTTTATGATCGTTTTATGTTTTTGTTATTTTTGATTCATTAGCTGAAGTCGAGTTTATTCTTGGCTTAGCAACGCCATATTGTACATGTAATTAACTAAGATGGTTAACTCGCCACCAGTAAATATTGCCTTTATCCAACAAAACCGTGTATTCCATATCCCTACACCTAACGTTATAACCCTTAAAAGACCTCTTTGATAGTTTATCCTAGGTGCTTACGCCAAGTGGTGGAGGTTTGATCCTTTCCCAAGCCTATGGTAATCTATTTTGCTATGACAGGTAGTGAGAGATGTTTTCCATTTCCTTATTGTGATATATACTTTATTACACCCGAGAGATAAGAGTATCTAAACACTTAACACTATTTGTGAGGTGCTAGTGTATGACCTCCGTGCTTGTCTTTGGTTTTTAGTGGAACGATTATTTGTTGAAATTACTTTTATATTAGTGTTAAATGACCCCTAACTTGTATTTTGATTAGAATGAAAGCGCATTTGCTTGAGGACAAGCAAATCTCAAGTGTAAGGGTATTTGATGAGGCGAAAAATGAACCACTTTTAAAGGGTCATTTAAGCCCGAATTCGATATTATTTGATCAAATATTGCCCTAAATCGTTCCTTTTGTCATAAAAGTGAAGAAAATGGCAAAATCTCAATTCTTCTTGCTGGGAACAGTATCTGACGGCGTCAAGGCTCTCCACATGACGGCGTCAAGAGTTACAAAAGAGGTGGATGTGAAAAATACACGTGACGATCCAGAGAGTTTTTATGCATAAGAGATGACGGCGTCACCCAAGGCTGTCATGGTTCAAGTATTAGTGACGGCCCAGAAGAAAATCCTACATGATGGCGTCACAAGTAGATCTAGGCAATACGATTTCATTATGGCGGCGAGTTGACGGCGTCAAAACTTAATACATGACGCCGTCACCCTATAAAATCTATATATAGTTTTCCAAATTTCATTCATTAGGGGTGCAACTTTGAGGGAAAAAACCTAGGTCGAATTTTCCAGCTTTTTCAAGGGTTTCAACCCTTTGAATCTTTCATGTTCAATTGAAGATAAGTACTCTTTCAAATCATTTAATATGTCTATGTGTTGTTTGATTATATTTTACGCTTGTGTTCTATTTAACATGTTAGGCTTGATTTCTCTTGTGTTTACTTAGATGTAGTGAAACCTAATTAGTGATTATGAGTTGATTACTTGTTTATAATTGTTACGGATGATTGTATTCGATGTTAGGCTTAAGAAAACTGGCAGACTTCCATTGGTAACTTGCTTGAACGTCTTAAGAAACATGATCGGAGGTGTACTACGATATTCGGTTGTATTTAATGCGTAGGAGAATTCTAATGATCCCATGTTAGGAGCTTCTAACGGCTCGACATAGGAGTGAAGTAGGATCCTATAGAGTTAGGGAATATTGTACACGACCCTACTACTTGTATTAAGGAATATGACCCGTCATCCATGCAATTGTAACAAGTAATTAACCTATAAAAGATATCTAGGGAGTAATGAAATCTAAGGAAACACAACTTTCCTCATTATTGTCACCACCACATTAGTTTAATAGTTTCATTTTCATTTATTTTATTTTATTTTGATTGCATCCTTAGATAAATTGGGTTAGTTGGCTAGCAACTAATTCCGCCCACTCCTTAGAGATTTTTACTTGCTTTTATAAAAATATAAAAATACAAAAAGAATCATCACTCACCTCTAGACCTAGTTTAGGAGGCTTTCTAATCGTAGCGACACTATTCCTGAGTTGAACGATCAATCCCCCGGTACTTATCACTATACTATACTACAACGATCAGGTACACTGCCTGGTGGGGGTTGTAAGCTTCTCGAGATCCCTTGAGAGGTAAAATCTTTTGTGAGGGTGCAATTCCCACGCATCGCAAGCCTCTAAAGAAAACAAAGAAATAGCATTTTGGTAATCTACAAAAACAAAAACCAAAGGGACTAAACTAAACACACACCATATATGCATAATGAGTAAAATACACCGTTCATCCCTAAACTTGTCAAAAAAACATGAAAAAGGGTTGTACCTTGGCATTTTTGTCATCTGTAGTTCCTTTTTTCAAGTTTTTTATATCAGCTGTCCCTTGAACCATTATTCACAGGTCAATTGATTTTAGGTGAGGGCATAATCGTCTTTTTTACTATAGTGTACTATTTAAAGCCGTTGTACAGCGTTTCCATTTCCCTATGTTACTCTGTACCACAATTTTCATCCTCACTTATCATCCCTAAACTTTCCCCAAAACCTTTATTCTCCAAAACCTTAAACATGTAAAAATGGTCCATTGTTGTTGGGGTAAGCAAGCAATACTTCGCATATTGTGGACTGGGGCCAACCCAGGGCGTCGATTCTATTGTTGTCCTGATCAAGTAAGTGCATTTTAAGATTTTTTTTTTCTTTTTTTTTTTTCCGTTATTAGAAAAGTACCTAATAACAATGGTGGTGTTTAATGATTTGCCATTTTCATAATTAGGGGTCTTCTTGTCGGTTCATAAGATGGTTTGATCGGGAAATGTTTGCTCATTCAAGTATGATCATACCAAGCCTTTTGAGGTATAAGTCCGGCAATTATAAATTTAAAACTTGAATATAGAAATACCTATAACGAAACACACATCAGTAACATCAACATCAAGCTCCTCAAACCTGTTATTCACATTAACAACTGATCTTCTTACTTTCTCTAACTGCTTACCCTGAGTCACTTGGAACAGATTAATTTCAAAATCATCAGGCTCCTGAAGTATTATACTCATCAATAAGTACTAATGCATGATCACTGTTATCACTGACATCACTATTAAAACTAGCATTAAAATCTTTAATTCTTTAGCATTCAACAGTGACGGAGCCAGTATTTTCATATTGGGTGGGCCAAAATAATTCTTCACCACATTTATTTACGTTTAGAAAACTTATTATCTTGGTCGTTGTATTAACAATATGAACCTATTCGTAATATGATAGATCATGACATCGTAAAACGACGCCGAATGAAACTGTGCTAATTTTGTTAACTTGATATATTAAGTCTGATCGGATGTATTAGTGGGATGGAAACGACTTACTAAAAGTATATGTAAATTAAGTAAACTCTTGAAGGAATAAATGGTTTGAATATTCAGTGGGGTGGGCCAAATCCATTTTAGTGTGAAACAAAATACCAAAATGACATAAGAAGTATACATGTAATTAGGGGCTTTGGGTTGGCCATGGCATACCCCACTCCAAGAGTAGCTCCGTCCCTGGCATTCAACTCTTTTTCATTTTAAACAGTTGGCTGGCAAAGGATATGTCAAGGGTTAAAAAGACAAGCTCAATCATTCCCCAATACTATTGACGTCCAAAGATAATTGTGTTAGTTGCAGAAAAGGCTCTAGTACATGCTCATTATCAAGGTCATTTAAAACCAATCGTCTACAACATGATTGGACAACAACACTAGCTACTTTTCTACTTTCTTCATTCATCTCCCTAAAAATAGTCTTAATTGATTGTGGGGACATTTCATTCAACTCTAATATTGTCTTACCTATTTCAACATAAACATCTATAAACTTATGCTCCTTGACAATGTCATTCAAAAACTCAAGATTCACAGGCTCATGAAAACTGTACAACCCATCATCCAGTGTACTATCACTCTATCAGGCTTAACAAAGTAGTAGTAATTGGTTTGTCTTTCAGCATAACCAATTTGGGTCATAAGAGCATCCATTTCATCAACAGATACCTCATCCATATCAACAAAATCAACAAGACATTCCTTACCTCCTTCGTATATTCTACCTGGATAGTTTCTGAAAATATCATTGTGGTAAACCCTCATGCTAAACTGGCCCGATCGACCAGCTGTTGAAACACATAACAAAACACTATTAAGATTATTTTACCTAAAAGGAAAATACCTTAAACAATCGTACCAACATTTCACTGAAAATGATTATAAGCCAAAAAAATCTTACTATATCTCCTCATTGCCGAGTTTTGTTCTTTCACATGGTTATCAAAAAACGGTTGCACTCTAACGTGCCATAGAGTAAAACCAAGGTTGGGGCTTGTTAATTTGTCACTTAGAAAATTAGATTTCAGGCCTGACATTGCATTTGGATTTTTTTTTTTTTTTTTTTTTTTTTTTTTTTTTTTTTTTTTTTTTTTTATGCTTCTAAAACAAGTTTGGGGATGAGCAATGAGTA
Organism: Artemisia argyi; assembly: GCA_030686995.1. Classification (NCBI taxonomy): domain Eukaryota; kingdom Viridiplantae; phylum Streptophyta; class Magnoliopsida; order Asterales; family Asteraceae; genus Artemisia; species Artemisia argyi. The sequence continues at coordinate 5,020 of JARVZY010003502.1, read as the reverse complement.
CAAGGCTTAGTTATATTAGAGCTCATGGCGGGAAAATAGATTAGACGTTTGCTACATAGTACATGAGTGAGAGAGAGAGAGAGAGAGAGAGAGAGAGAGAGAGAGAGATATTTTAATCACTCTAAAACGACGCATATACCGTCAAAACAAAACGGATAACGGGATTTGACAACATATAACGGGACATTGACCTGAGAAGAACGGGTCAAGGGACTCAGGTGATATAAAAACTTGAAAAATGGACTCCAGATGACGAAAATGCCAAGGTACGACCGCTGATGATGTTTTTTGACAAGTTTAGGAACGAACGGTGTATTTTACTCATGTATAAAATGCAGACAGCAGCATGACCCGCAACTTTAATTCACCACCAATGAAATAAATGGAGCAGACCCACAACATAGAACATCCTAAAATTGCAGACAACATGCTATTGTTAATTTGAACCGCAGAACCAAACACCATGTATGACACATTGACACAACCGAACTGCAGAACCAAACCCCTTGTATGAGAGAACCGAACACCCTGCCGCAACAATTGATTAAACTGCAACACCAAAACACCCAACATCCAAGTTACTGTTGAAGACGACGTTACAACTTCTTCATGATTAATTTTATTAAGAGACAGTCGTCAACTATAACTATAAATTGATCGATAACATGAATCTTAATATTTTTTTATTATAAAGTGGCCATAATTCCATAAGATTATTGTTACTTATAGTTTCCTTTTATAAGCTTGATTGACTTGACACGCAAAGAAGAGAAAAAATTGAGAAATGTTGAATACTTCGAACTGATGTTCATATACCCATCTTCTTGGCTCTAGGGACTAGGGTTATAGTAACTGAATGAGATGGAAAAAGTAAATGATGAAAGTACCACATACACATATCAAAGTTTATATAGAGTGCGAGTATAATTAAGAGAATACGTACTGTAGAAATATATAGCATTCCTCTTACAATTAACGGTTATCATGCGAGTTTGAGCTCGATAACTAGATAAGCCTGTTACTTTGTTGGTAGGACATTAACACATGGCACTGTGCAATTTGTCTTGTACACATACTAATAAGTGGTTGTTAAAACAACACATAATGGCAAGAGAGATTTTGACAAGCCTACATTTTTAGCGTTGTCAATCACTTCAACGAAATCTACACTGTTTTATAATTCACATACCGCGTGATAAAAAAAACGACTTAAAACATATGTACATGTCTAGACAAGAGTTCAACAATCACTACATCGTGTCTGCAAGACTATAGCAATGTGGTTATCTCAAAAAAGGAAGTTGATCGAGTTTATCGGTAACGTAATTTGCTTTTATAAACAATGATAGTCAAATTCAAACCCGTCTTGTAATTCACCATCGTCGATAAAATCCATATTCATCAAGTAGCTACGTGAGCTAGTTGATGCACTTGAATACTCTTCATTGTCAAACCCCATAAATGATGCACCAAAATCACCCCTCAATACCTCATTCCACCCTAAAGGAGGGGCTGAATGGCCTTCATTAGCTGATGAAACATTGTCAGACACATCAGTACTTTGAGCCTTGGAGTCAACTTCTTGTTTTACAAAGGGGTTGATGGGGATATTGGTAATAGTTGAGGGGCTAGCTGAAAAATACTGATGGTTTTTGGAATCTTTAAAATCAAGAACAGCTCGATGTTTTGAGAAAGGATTTGGACTAGGGCAAGTATGATGACCAAAATAGGTTATGTGAAACATGTCTGATCCATCGTCCAGTTTTTGAACTTGTCTTTGTGCTTTGCATCCGTGAGCAGGTTTGTAGGTACATCTAAAGTAGCACCTACAAGATCATAAACAAGACAGATATTTAGTACTGCTAAATAAAAAGTGTAATTCAAAACAAAACAAATATTTAGTACTACGTTGTTAAAAATTAACTATAATTTCATATGATTAGAGCTAAAAAACAAGTACTAAACTACTATTCAAGAAATTCATAATTGAGTAGGACCTTGGGTACTTAGAGTTAAGAATCTCCTTTTGTCCATATTTCCTCCATGCATATCCATCTACAATTGTCCCACTGACTTCGACTCTCGAATCTTCGGTCTTCCTACAAAAGTTCAATTAAAAAAAACATAATATGTTAACATCTTGTACCACGTGATTTAACATCAGTGTACTCTAAACATTATCAAGCTTTTACATTCAATAATTCACGCACTTAAAGCATATACTTTATCACATAATGATTTACACATGTTTAGACCGACACTTTTAACTCACAAACTTTTGTTGATGAGTCACTCTCATATACAGTAATACAGCTAGACAACAGGTCATTATCTATATAAACATTCGCTATACTGGACGACGCCGTCCCCAAAAAGAGAGAAAAAAAATCCACAACTCTTTCCCGGATTATATGATCGAAAACTATCATAAACTTTTAGCTATTTCCATTTTTTTTATATAACAAACATTATTTATCAAATTTATAACAAATACCTAGCTATTTCTTAATCAAAAAATCTACCAACGAAAACGTCTATAAATTGCGAAAAAAATAAGCCTATTATTGTAATCTGTTTTATTTAAGCACGATTTTATAAAAAAATATATAATTTAATATATATTTTTTGCCCTTAAACTGTCTAACAATTTACAAAAACTACATTTGACTTTATTTAAAAAAAAAAAAAAAAAAAAAAAAAAAAAAACGCAACAATCCCTCGGGCTATGTGACGAGTTACGAAAATTACCTACACTATTAGTTATTTATAGTTTTTTTATATAACAAAGTTTAATTATCAAAATTTTAGTGATTTTCTTATAAAAAGTATGACGATGAAAAAGTTTTTAAATTGCGAAAATATTGCAATACTTTTGACTAACGTATTATTGTCTTATAAAAAATGTTAGAAGTTTAATATATATTATTTGCAAAAATAAAATTTAATTCAAAACACACCCTTAAATTATTTAGCAATTTAATAAAATTGCCTTTAATTTTATTTCCTTACATTTGTATATATATATATATATATATATATATATATATGTATATATATATATATATATATATATATATATATATATATATATATATAATGTATGTTTATTTTCAAAACCCTGTTAAGTGCGGGAACTGCGAGAACTCTAATTTTGCATTAGAAAACATGCATGTTCATATAAAACATGTATGTTTTCTTACATACACCTTAATACACATACCTGCGTAACATACGTGTTCATATAAAACCCTGTTAAGTGCAACATATCAATGCAAAATGGTTTTATATGAACATGTATGTTACGCAGGTATTCGTATTAAGGTGTATGTAAGAAAACATACATGTTTTATATGAACATGCATCTTTTCTAATGCAAAATTAGAGTTCTCGCAGTTCCCGCACTTAACTTAACAGGGTTCTAAAAATAAAGGATATATATATATATATATATATATATATATATATCATTTTTCTTATAAAAAATATATCAATAAAACGTTTTTAAATAGTGATTTAAAATTTTAAAATCAGCTTCTTATTTTATTTTTTTATAAAAGACTTGTAATAAAAAGAAACCAACATTGCAATACTTTTGATTTATGTACTATTTTATAAAGAAATTGCTTATTTTTTTTTTTTTTTTTTTTCAGTAATAGATCAAAATGAGTACAAATGTTTGAATGATATAATAAATAATATGAATTGTATTATACAATTTAGTTATATAAAACGGGTAAAATTAAATTATACAAACATATGCAATATTTTTTATGCAAAAAAAACAAAGTACTAAAACGATTTAACTGATCAAACAAAAGCGCAGTTTTTTAATACTCGTTTATTACATTCAGTAAAACACAAACACAATGTATAATATTACTACACGTTTAGTAAAAATTTGTATATACCTTCTCTTGTAACAACCTCTACGTTCCTTGACACCCGGTGCCGGTTTCTTCCCGGAGTTAACTTCGGGTACCGGGTCAACAGGAGAACTAGCCTGAACACCACAAATCTCACGAGAATCACAAGAACCCAGCATTGAAAGACCACCAGAGAAAGATCCTAATATATCAACCAAAAGATCATCAAATCGACCCAACTCGTTACCATTAACTCGTTTCTTGCGGATCAAGTTCTGCAAAGTCTCTGCAGAACTTTTTCCTTTAACTAGAGTTTCAATTAATTTTTCGTTGTTTTTTTCCATTTCTGATATAGCTATATTTTTTAGATGTCTTAGCTATGGATATAGAGTATATGTTACTGTAAAGTGAAGTTGAAGTTATATAGCTATATATATATATATATGGAAAAATGTTTGAGAGTGAGAAAGTGAGGTGGTGGGAAGCAAGTAAACCATTTCCAGGAAATTTCCCCAAGAAAAACTAAGAAAATCTAGAACAAAAACGTTACATGACATCAGAGACATGGACATTTATGACGTCATTTATAAAAAAAAGTTTGTCTACAATTATTGCTAAAATCCAAGTAAGTGGGGTGTCGTACGGATGGATATAAAGCAAAAGATCCGACCCGTGTTGTTGGATTTGCTTGGGTCCAAAGTTTTGCAGTGGCATTTTTGGAAATATTGACGAATTTTTGTGTCCAAAATTATAAGATTTGCGTTTTAATTAGTAGCTTGAACGAGCGGGGTACCCGCGCGTTGCTGCGGAAATGTTGTGGTTAATCTAAACTCGAAATAAAATGATTGAAAAAAATTATTTTTGTTATTAAGGACTAAATTTGCAAAAGATCGATAACCGCAAGTACTATTTTTTTAAAGTTAGTCCTTTGAAACTAATTTTGAAATTAAAACATGAGGTGGTGTTTAAAAAATAAATAAATAAATAAATAATTAAAAAGAAAAAAAAAACTGATGAACAGTAATTTTTAACGGGATCGATATGTTGCAAAGTTAGTTCTTTGGGACTATCTTTGAAATTATAATTTAACATGAGGTGCTGTTTTTGTTAAATATTTAACCTCAGGGTAAAAAAAAAACGGATGAACAGTGTCGCTA
>JARVZY010003501.1:0-43696 GCA_030686995.1 Artemisia argyi | reverse complement strand
TTTAAGGGGGCCGGCACACAATTAAAGGGGCCTGCCACGCTCCCATGTCAGATTCTGTCAGAAATTTTTCCCTATAAATACCACCTCAAACCTGGTATTTTTACCACCTTTTGCACGAAAATTTTCAGATCTAATTCTCTCTAAACATCCTTCTAAAACCCTTTGATCATAAGATTATTAATCCTTGTTTCAAGTGATCTAATCTTTTCATTCTCTCGTCTCTCTAAGTGCAAAAGAAGAATACACCTTCAACAATCAAGTTAAGAAGTATTGTACATTTGTATATATTGTCTAGTAGTTGTGTATATTACTTGTAAAGGTATAGAAGGCTTGTAATTAGATAGATCTAGGTGTGTTAGTGAAGAAGAAGTAGAGTTGTGTAGAGCAAGGAGTAGTGAAGGTGTGTTGTAGTTGTGGAGTGTACAAGTTGTGTAGAAGTCATGCTAAGTTGTGTAGTGGTGTAAGATTGGTTCTAGCTAAAATTAGAACTCGACATTTAGCTTAGTATCGTTAATTGGTGTAAGCAAAAGTTGTGTAAGGTTTTCTCCGCCATAAGGGAGCTTGTTGACATAGTGAATAAAACTCTCTAGTAGGTGACTCGAGGAGTGGAGTAGGGCAAGGAAGGTGTCCTGTAGCTGAACCACTAAAAATCCTTTGTCTCGCGGTTAGATCTTTCCAACTCTAACTTATTACTTAGCTTACTTACTTACATCTCGTATATAGCTATAATTGTCTATATTATGCATGTGTTACTTAGCTTACATCGTTATTACTTTTCATACCTCGATAGAGTTGTTCATATTGTTCAAGACTTGAGTTCACATAAGATCGAATCAAAGTTTTAAGAGTAAACAAGACTTTAAAACTAAACTAAGTTTTCATAAATAAAAAGGGACGTAAAAATACTTGTCTATATTGTTATTGTTTACTTGCGTAGATATTAATTCTTATAAGTCATATTCATCCATATTGTTATTATTTACTTGTGTAGATATAAGTACTTATAAGTATACATGTATTGATCTCACATAAACTAAAAACGAAGTTTTGTTTTAAACAACTAAGTTTTCATAAAATTAAAAAGACGTAAAACTATTCAACCCCCCAATTCTAGTTTTCCACATATATTTTGCTATACGCACATGTTCTCCTCGGGTCTTTGAGCGTGCTCAGAGTTCCTTTGATACGGCACTTCGTTTTACTTTGGAGCATATTGTCACTGCTTATGGAGCTGGTTTTGGTGACTGGCAATGAAGGCTTGCCACCTTACCCTTTGCGTTTAGGGGGCTCGATGTTTACTCTGCAAGGGGTGTCTTGAATTATGCATTGATTGCGTCTAGACTCCAATATGCTAGCTTGCAGACTAAGCTACTCCGACATTACGGTATTGTTACTTTTGGGCCTTCCTTTGATTATGCATTATGTGCTTTCAATGCAAAAATAAAGATACCCTTTATGTTTTTTGGTTCGATGTTGTATCTTGTACTGATATTATTGGTATTAAACATCGGCATAACATTGTACGCGATACTCTTATTGACATCTGTTACCTGTCGAGGATTTTGGCTCGTAAAGAAGTTGATATCGGGCTTAGTAAAGAAAGGGTCAAACCCTTATGTCGAGCTTATATGTTGCTATACTCGTGGGACGGAGGGCATGATGTATGTGTTGATCTGACATGGTCATCGCCCTTGACGCAAACTGGTATGGTTGATTTTGTGATGGGTCGTGCGGTGATTGAGGCCGCACAACGTAAACGTGTCAAGTAGGAAGCTAAGTGCGTGAATATTGGATATAGGTTTCTCCCTTTCTCACTCTCCTCCTTTGGGGAATTTGAGAAGGATGCAGTGACCTTACTGAGGCGGATCCAAAAGTTTTATGTGACTTAAGACATTGCGGCGTGTTCTGCTGCTCATATCTTTAGTAGGATTAGTTTTGCTATAACTAGAGGAGTGTGAGCTTAGATAGTGTCCCGGTTCCCACTAATTTATTATAAATCTTATAAATTTCTAATAAAGTGATGTTTTATAATAATAATAATAATAATAATAATAATAATAATAATAATAATAATAATAATAATAATAATAATAATAATAATAATAATAATAATAATAATAATAATAATAATAATAATAATTTTAAATAATATTATATAAACTAATATATTAAATTAATTTATACGTAATTTTAATTAAACAATAATTATTACATATTATTGAATAATAATAATAATAATAATAATAATAATAATAATAATAATAATAAGTAATAAAAAATAAAATAATGATAAAAAAATAAGCTACAAAAAAATAAGCAATAACAACAACAATAATAATTGATTTTTGATGATAAACATAACGGAATTTCATGAAATTGTAAACATTCCTCGTGTTTTGTTATGGAATGTTGAATTCCACACATATGGATTTGCCAACTAAACACATTAAGGAATGGAATTCATATCCTAAATTCCTTGAATTTACAAACCAAACACGCTATGGAATGGATTCAGATTCCAATTGCATCATAATTCTGTAGATTCCATGAACCAAACGGGGCCTTAGTCTATGGTGGGTTGTGTGTGTGTGTAAGTTAGATACGTAGCAAAGAAGAAGATAGAAAAAATAATGATATAATGGTCAATGTATATGGATAATGATGTAATTTTTTCCTAGTTATTATATAAAAATTAATTATCTAGATATATATGACATTTATGTTGTTTTATGAAAAGTATGAATGTAATTACTAATTTAAGTTAAATATACATGTAAGTATAAGGCTTTTGAATGATATATATATGCAATTTCAATTTTTTTTATAACAAAAGTCAGGACCTATTCTTTCACATGAAACTTATTTATAAAAGCTAACTGGATTAACCATGGTCTAAAAATGAAAATTTACACCTAATATCACATTATGTTTCGAGACTTGGAGGTTGTTTGATAAAACTAAACTATTCCGCGCTGGACAAACAAAAAATGTTGAATAATTCAAAGGTGCTAAGTTAATAAAAAAGAATGTTTGATGAATATACTGAATACCTCTATGAATAAAAGATAATTACGACTTTAACCTTGAGTGTGGTTTGTGAAAGACAAATTTCAATAAAACACAATATTATAAATTAAAAATAATCTTATCGCAAAATTTTAACAAGATCATAAGTATCAAACATATATTTTAACAATTACAGAACTTTATTTGGTTAAATAAGACAATAACAATTATTTAGCCCAATCCTATCTTATCTAATTATATAAAGTATGGTGATAATCTGATTGTTGGTGCATCATTTATATCTCAATTGATATATTTTAATTTATTCCATAACAAAAAGTAGTTAAGTCACGTGAAAGTATAAGGTGAAAGTATAAAGGTATATGGGTAAATATATAGTATTATAGCCTACTGAATCATTTTGTATATCTTGCCTTGCAAAATTACTCAGCACAGAATTTGCCATTTAGTGGTTACTTTATAATGCACCAAACATGTTGGCCGAATAATCTATATTACTTTATAATGTATTTAGGATGTCTATATTTAGAAGTGTTATAATGTTTAAGACAAAAAAACATTTCTTTAATAGGAAAGATGCATACACATATAATTAAAAGCCTAGAAATTTAAGTGTCTTTAAAAAGTATGGGTTGTTACAAGTATATCTTTCAATGCTTGTAATCTTTTAAGAATTACAAGAAAAGAAGCATAGTGTACATCACTTAAATATACATAATTTTCAGACTTACAAGACAAGAAGCATAATGTACACGACTTTAGTGTACATATTAAAAAAAAAACATTAATGCTATTTAATATAGTCAATTAATTAACTGGTCAATAAATACAATTAATACAGTTATTAAAACACCCTTTACATAAGTAATACAAATTTTCAAACATATTGTACTGTAACAACTCGTAATTTTCCACGTCTACATATATTTTCAAACCTCGACAAGTTACTATTCATCATTTACTATTCACCAATCAATATTATCATTTTACTATTCATCATTTTCGGAGTCAATTTAAGACTTTGAGAAGTGTTCAAAAAAAATTACTATTCACATGACACTATTCATTCCCAGAAGAAAAACACTATTCATGCATCATCAGTAAGGACATATCATATAGACTAGAATAGTCTACATATCATCAGTACATTAGGTCATGAACGGGTTCGTGTGATTTTCATTTACGTACGTTTAATAATTTAATAAACGTTATCACTCAGTTTTTACTACTAACATATACCCAACACTCCCGACTATGATCTTAACATATTTTCATACTCATTATAATGACATAAAAATAATATTACTAATTTACCCGGTGTTTCGAAACCTGTTGCTATATTTTCCGGTATACGCTGAAAATTTCGTCGGATCACGATATCTCAACACGACAATTATTTTAAAACACGATTCTCATCAGGATGTGATTTCAAAATTTTTACAACGTCGTCATATTTTATTTGGTACCATTAAAATTTATTTCTAGCTAACCCAATACCCAAAAACAATATAAACTATATATTATATACAAAAATACTTGCATATTATCCAAAATCTCACCAAATCTTATCCCCTATCCCCCATTTCACGCCAATGTCCCCCCCATTTGGACCATAAATTTCTTTATTTTGACCACTAAATTACAATCATGCCATCCCTAGATATTTAGTACTACATATACTTCGTTTTGTAATTAATAAACAAATAGAACAATTTCAACAAAAACTAGCTAGTGAAATCTCCCTTTTTCTCTTTGGGGTGCACAGCCAAACATCAACAACAAGAAGGAATCCATAAAATTTTGAAGATCAAGTTACAAACAAGTCTCTTTAGTGTTCCTTGTTAGGATTTTGAAATAAAAATCCCAATGTTCTTTAAGTATTTTCATCCAAACCACCTCAAATCTTCAAGTCGCGGTTAGAGACCAAGCCTCATTCCATCATATCCACTGTTGTCTTTGTTGTTATCATAATGGGTGAGTATTCACGAACCCTTTTTCTTACTATTTTAAATTGCTTTGGGGTGGATGCATGAACTATACTTAAAAATCTAATTGTTACACTTAAATGAACTTAAATAACTTTTGTTTCACTATTTATGCTTGTAAGTAAATCATACTTGAACTAAATTGATTGCTATTTTATGAACACTGTTATTTGAACCCTTTGACTTGATATTTGAGCATTTGACGTATCTTGAACATTTTGACTTGATTTTGAACCCTTTGACTATTTGAAACTCTTTTAACTTGTCTTGACCTTATAACTTGTTTTAAACTTTTGAACTCGACTTAAACTTTTGGACTTAATGTACTATACGTTCTATGACCTAAAGTCTCTCTTGTTCGGAGCAACCTAAAGCCTCCCAGGTTAGAAGCAGAGCGTCTCACCATGTTACGGAGTGTTCTCAATTTAAAGCCTCCCAGGTCCGGAGAAGAATGTCTCACTATGTTACAGAGCGTTCTCAATCTAAAGCATCCCAGGTCCGGAGCAGAACGTCTCACTATGTTACGGAGCGTTCTCAATCTAAAGTCTCCCATGTTCGGAGCAACACTATAAAGTCTCCTTTGTTCGGAGCGGCCTTGATTTATTATATACTATGTACCCTTATTATAAACACTATTGACCACGTGTACTTGACTACCAGACATACGACTTTTTATGCAATGGGTTGTGAACACACATGTTACAAGTCTTGTATGGGCGGGACTTGCAAATGAGTTGATTGACAACGCCTTTGCATTGTGGACTATTCTCAAAGACTTAAAACTTATACTCCATCTTAAAGGTTTTCATATTATATAAACGTGTGTATTCACCAACTATTTTCATAGTTGACCCGTTTTCTCTCATGCATTTCAGGTGATCGTCAATAAGCATTTCTTCAAGGTCTTTGCATAATGAAGTTTCACATGTCACTACTGATCATTATGTACTAAAACGCTATCTTTTGGAAACCAAACTTTATATTTTAATTACCGATGTCGGCTAAAACAATATTGTAATGATGTACTCTTTCCTTTAAATCTTAAGTGATGGTATGTTCTATTTTCTTATGCTTGTGTTCCTTTCCAGTTACACCTAGTGTTTCCGCTTTAGCAGGGTGTGACAGATTGGTATCAGAGCCTAAGGTTATAGAGAATGTCGGTTTTTCAATAATAAAAATCGCAACTATAACCAAAATAACGTTTTTCTTAAACACCAAAAAACATACGAGTCGACTAGTCATAGCATTGCATCATTAATCCTCAAGTATGCATAGCCTGATCACCTATGTATAATTCAGGAAGAATCATGCGACGAAGGGAGTAGTAGTCTAAGATCATTTTTGGTCGGGTTTAAAGAGTCTGGTCACCTGAAATTGCGTTGGTTGGGTGGGTATGCATAGCATTTTCGTATATTCACATTTTTTGTTACCGCACCTTATATATGCTTTTATGTGTATGCTTTCTCTTTGCTACCTTGTGACTCGTTAGACTAAGCACGTCTTGTTTTTTTGTCATTTTACGATCTCTATGTCGCGACTGTCGTTGCACCATCTGTCCAAGTTCACGACATTGATTAATCTGAGACCTAACGACATCGACATTAGTTATATTTTCATTGGTTGATTTGATTGGTGTAAGCAATTTCAAGATCGAGCAAATCTTTCAAAAGACCTTTTTAAAGGATGTTGAATCCTATCTTCATGACAGATTTATTCCTAGCTTGATTCTAGTGACAGTTCTTGTCTGATGAGTTGCGAAAATCAAGCTAAGAGTCAAATCGTTACTCAATTCGATTAAGTTTAATCTCATGACAGTTCTTGTCTGATGAGTTGTGAGATTAAATTAGAATTGACCACCTAAAGGTATTTTGAGGGCAAAACTCGAGATTGGGAAAGTTTGCCTCATCAAATTTGACCGCGATCACATATGTCTATAGATTGAACGGACTGAATCTCGAGGACGAGATTCATTTTAAGGCTGATAGACTGTAACAACCTGTAATTTTCCACGTCTACATTTATTTCCAAACCTCGACTAGTTACTATTCATCATTTACTATTCATCATTTCACTATTCATCGTTTTCGAAGTCAATTTGAGACTTTGAGAAGTGTTCAAAAAAAATTTACTATTCACGTGACACTATTTATTCCCGGAAGAAAAACACTATTCATGCATCATCAGTAAGGACATATCATATAGACTAGAGTAATCTACATATCATCAGTACATTAGGTCATCCACGGGTTCGTGTGATTTTCATTTACGTACGTTTAATTATTTAATAAACGTTACCACTGAGTTTTTACTACTAACATATACCTGACACTCCCGACTATGATCTTAACATATTTTCATACTCATTATAATGACATAAAAATTATATTATTAATTTACCCGGTGTTTCGAGACCTGTTGCTATATTTTTCGGTATACGCTGAAAATTTCGTCGGATCACGATATCTCAACATGACAATTATTTTAACACGAGATTCTCATCAGGAATGTGATTTCATAATTTTCACAACGTCGTCATATTTTATTTGGTACAATTAAAATTTATTTCTAGCTAACCCAGTACTCAAAAACAATATAAACTATATATTATATACAAAAATACTTACATATTATCCAAAATCTCACCAAATCTTATCCCCTATCCCCCATTTCACGCCAATGTTCCCCCCATTTGGACCATAAATTTCTTCATTTTGACCACTAAATTACAATCATGCCATCCCTATATATTTAGTACTACATATACTTAGTTTTGTAATTAATAAACACATAGAACAATTTCAACAAAAACTAGCTAGTGAAATCTCCCTTTCTCTCTTTGGGGTGCACGGCCAAACATCAACAACAAGAAGGAATCCAAAAAATATTGAAGATCAAGTTACAAACAAGTCTCTTTAGTGTTCCTTGTTAGGATTTTGAAATAAAAATCCCAAGGTTCTTTTAGTATTTTCATCCAAACTACCTCAAATCTTCCAGTCGCGCTTAGAGACCAAGCCTCATTCCATCATATCCACTATTGTCTTTGTTGTTATCATAACGGGTGAGTATTCACGAACCCCTTTTTCTTACTATTTTAAATCGCTTTGGGGTGGATGCATGAACTATACTTAAAAATCTAATTGTTACACTTAAATGAACTTAAATAACTTTTGTTTCACTATTTATGCTTGTAAGTAAATCATACTTGAACTAAATTGATTGCTATTTTATGAACACTATTATTTGAACCCTTTAAATTGATATTTGAACCTTTGACTTATCTTGAACCTTTTGACTTGATTTTGAACCCTTTGACTATTTGAAACTCTTTTGACTTGTCTTGACCTTATAACTTGTTTTAAACTTTTGAACTCGACTTAAACTTTTGGACTTAATGTATCGTACGTTCTATTACCTAAAGTCTCCCTTGTTCGGAGCAACCTAAAGCCTCCCAGGTCCGGAGCAGAGCGTCTCACTTTGTTACGGAGTGTTCTCAATTTAAAGCCTCCCAGGTCCGGAGCAGAATGTCTCACTATGTTACGGAGCGTTCTCAATCTAAAGCCTCACAGGTCCGGAGCAGAACGTCTCACTATGTTACGGAGCATTCTCAATCTAAAGTCTCCCATGTTCGGAGCAACACTATAAAGTCTCCTTTGTTCGGAGCGGCCTTGGTTTATTATATACTATGTGCCCTTATTATAAACTATATTGACCACGTGTACTTGACTACCAGACATACGAATTTTTATGCAATGGGTTGTGAACACACATGTTACAAATCTTGTATGGGCGGGACTCGCAACTTAGTTGATTGACAACGCCTTTGCATTGTGGACTATTCTCAAAGACTTAACACGCGATTCTCATCAGGAATGTGATTTTATAATTTTTACAACGTCGTCATATTTTATTTGGTACCATTTAAATTTATTTCTAGCTAACCAAGTACCCAAAAACAATATAAACTATATATTATATACAAAAATACTTACATATTATCTAAAATCTCACCTAATCTTATCCCCTATCCCTCATTTCACGCCAATGTTCCCCCCATTTGGACCATAAATTTTTTCATTTTGACCACTAAATTACAATCATGCCATCCCTAGATATTTAGTACTACATATACTTAGTTTTGTAATTAATAAACACATAGAACAATTTCAACAAAAACTAGCTAGTGAAATCTCCCTTTCTCTCTTTGGGGTGCACGGCCAAACATCAACAACAAAAAGGAATCCCCAAAATTTTGAAGATCAAGTTACAAACAAGTCTCTTTAGTGTTCCTTGTTAGGATTTTGAAATAAAAATCCCAAGGTTCTATTAGTACTTTCATCCAAACCACCTCAAATCTTCAAGTCGCGGTTAGAGACCAAGCCTCATTCCATCATATCCACTATATATGCTTTGGTCGGGTCTAAAGAGTCTAGTCACCTGAAATTGCATTGGTCGGGTGGATAGGCATGGCATTTTCGTATATTCGCATTTTTTGTTACCGCACCTTATATATGCTTTTATGTGTATGCTTTCTCTTTGCTACCTTGTGACTCGTTAGACTAAGCACGTCTTGTTTTTGTCATTTTACGATCTCTATGTTGCGACTGTCGTTGCACCATCAGTCCAAGTTCACGACATTGATTAATCTGAGACCTAACGACATCGACTTTATTTATATTCTCATTGGTTGATTTGATTGGTGTAAGCAATTTCAAGATCGAGCAAGTCTTTCAAAAGACCTTTTTAAAGGATGTTGAATCCTATCTTCATGACAAATTCATTCCTAGCTTGATACTAGTGACAGTTCTTGACTTCTTGCCTGATGAGTTGCGAAAACCAAGCTAAGAGTCAAATCGTTACCCAATTCGATTAAGTTTAATCTGATGACAGTTCTTGTCTGATGATTTATGAGATTAAATTAGAATTGACCACCTAAAGGACTTTTTAGGGCAAAACTCGAGATTGGGAAAGTTTGCCTCATCAAATTTGACCGCGATCACATATGTCTATAGATTGAACGGACTGAATCTCGAGAACGAGATTCATTTCAAGGCTGGTAGACTGTAACAACCCATAATTTTCCACGTCTACATTTATTTCCAAATGTCGACAAGTTACTATTCATCATTTACTATTCACCAATCACTATTCATCATTTTAAGAGTCAATTTGAGACTTTTAGAAGTGTTAAAAAAATACTATTCACGTGACGCTATTCATTTCCCGAAGAAAAAAACTATTCATGCATCATCAGTAAGGACATATCATATAGACTAGAGTAGTCTATGTATCATCAGTACATTAGGTCATGCACGGGTTCGCGTGATTTTCATTTACATACGTTTAATTATTTAATAAACGGTACCACTCAGTTTTTACTACTAACATATACCGACACTCCCGACAATGATCTTAACATATTTTCATACTCATTATAATGACATAAAAATTATATTATTAATTTACCCGATGTTTCGAGACCTGTTGCTATATTTTCCGGTATACGCTGGAAATGTCGTCAGATCACGATATCTCAACACGACAATTATTTTAACACACGATTCTCATCAGGAATGTGATTTCATAATTTTTACAACGTCGTCAAATTTTATTTGGTACGGTTAAAATTTATTTCTAGCTAACCCAGTACCCAAAAACAATATAAATTATATATTATACACAAAAATACTTACATATTATCCAAAATCTCACCAAATCTTATCCCCTATCCCCCATTTCACGCCAATGTTCCCCCCATTTGGACCATAAATTTCTTTATTTTGACCACTAAGTTACAATCATGACATCCCTAGATATTTAGTACTACATATACTTAGTTTTGTAATTAATAAACACATAGAACAATTTCAACAAAAACTAGCTAGTGAAATCTCCCTTTCTCTCTTTGGGGTGCACGGCCAAACATCAACAACAAGAAGGAATCCATAAAATTTTTAAGATCAAGTTACAAACAAGTCTCTTTAGTGTTCCTTGTTAGGATTTTGAAATAAAAATCCCAAGTTTCTTTAAGTATTTTCATCCAAACCACTTCAAATCTTCAGGTCGCTTTTAGAGACCAAGCCTCGTTCCATCATATCCACTATTGCCTTTGCATTGTGGACTATTTTCAAAGACTTAAAACTTATACTCCCTCTTAAAGGTTTTCATATTATATAAAACGTGTGTATTAACCAACTATTTTCATAGTTGACTCGTTTTCTCTCATGCATTTCAGGTGATCGTCAGTAAGCTTTTCTTCAAGGTCTTTGCATAATGAAGTTTTCACATGTCACTACTCATCATTATGTACTAAAACGCTATATTTTTTAAACCAAACTTTATATTTTAATTGCCGATGTCGGCTAAAACAATATTGTAATGATGTACTATTTCCTTTAAATCTTAAATGATGGTATGTTCTATTATCTTATGCTTGTGTTCCTTTCCAGTTACACCTCGTGTTTCCGCTTTATCGGGGGTGTGGAATGTACAACCAAATTAAATACAATTCCTGCATTAAATGTCATTAAAACAAATAATAAAGCACATTATACAAATATTCAAACCCGAACAGGCAATGGCCCAAATGGGCTTGAGCCCGAATGGGTGCGGGCCAAATGGGCTCGAGCTCGAACGGGCGCGGGCTAAATAAAATTCTTGATATCCGTAAATTTATTGTCAAAAAGAATATAATAAACTAAAATACATTATTCACTGGAAAATTTAATTTCAGGGCACCCGTCGTTGCAACGCGCGAGTACCCTGTTAGTTTTTAACAATAAGTATTGAATCATTTCATTCAGCAGCAATCAAACACACCCTTACATGTTTTACTCATACTTTTAAGTTGATGCTAAACTTAAGACCACTTAATGAAATAGCTTTTCTTTTTAGGAGCTTATTTTTTTCCAACGTTTTATATTTCTCATCCTACCTACATTTACGTTATTATAAAAGGTTAATTTAGGGAGGAAAAAAAGGAAATAACCTTAAGTTCATCTCATTTCGTCTATCTTAATATATATTTGTAAAGAAATTTATAAATGAATGCTGTTTTGATGCGTACCACTCAATTTTACTGTAGTAAATTATAAGAAGACGACGTGAAGTTGCTATTAAGATCCCGATTTAGCTTTAAGATCATGTGATTGTACGATTTTGCAAAGTGAAAACAAGTCGTTCATCCGTATGATCTTAAAAGGCATATGATCTTAAGTATACTTCAATTTTACCATAAGATTGTAAGATTTCGATCATATCCGGTCGTAGTTCTCTTGAATTTATTAGGTAACAAATTATAAATGAATTTGTTAAGTAAAACAATGAAGCAAGTGTGGTCAACTATAGATGTTTTATAAGAGTAAAATATATACTTTTTTAGATTAAAAGTCTTCAATCATCGATTAGATATTTTAGTTTTTTAAACCGATATGAATTGCATTTTCATATTTTTATAATGGGATAATTTATAATATGGCCCGATAGCCCAATTGATTAGCTTTTTTGCCTCAGAATTCGGAGTTTCTGTATTTAGACCAGGCAACTTGGCAACTAGAACCATATGATGCCAAGTGTCCGACATGAGGGCCACCGGTTACCCGTAAAGTACACAAGTTGCTCAAAAAGTACACAAGTTGCCTTACCTTGTAATCCGAAAAGTGACACTTGTCACTTGCAGATTTCAGTTGCCTAGAAACAAAAAGTTGCCCTGGTCTTAGGGATGGCAAAAAAACCCAAACCCGACGGGGAAACCCGAAACCCGAACTTTTTGGGGCGGGGAGGAGCAAGCTTAACGGGTTTTGGGGCGGGTTTCTGATGAGACGAAAAGTGTTACGCTTTTAAGGTGTCATTTAAGCCTTAAATCGTGACTATATGATCAAATATTGCCTTAAATCGTTCCTTTTGTCATTTTAGATACTTTTGAGAGGAATTATTAAAAAAGAAGCATTTTTGACGTTTTTGGAGCATAAAAGTGAAGAATACGACAAAGTCTCAAATTATGCTGGAAACACTACCTGACGGCGTCACGCATTACTTGGTGACGGCGTCACTTGTTGACAAAGAGGTGGATAATTATTTTATACTAGACGCGCCAGAAAGGAATTTGGAAGTTAAAGAGTGACGGCGTCACGTTAGAATTCACCAAGGCCATCACGTATTGAAGTAAAAGGAGACGACCCGAAAAACTTTACAAGGTGACGGCGTCAAGAGTGGATCTAGGCCATCAAGGAACCCTAAACACGGCGAGGTGACGGCGTCATATCCCATAAGGTGACGCCGTCAAAGTTGTAAAATCTATATATACTCTTCTAATTTTCATTCATTATGTGTGGAACTTTGGAGAAACTTAGGGTACGAATCCTAGTCGACTTTTGTAGCTATTTTAAGGTTTCTAAACCATTTTTCTTCCATGATTAATTGAAGATAAGTATTCTATCAATCATTCAATATGTTTATGTGTTGTTTGATTCTATCTTACGCTTATCTTTCTTTTACATGCTAGGCTAGGTTTGTTTGTGTTTGCTTAGATGTAATGAAACCTAGCTATTGATTATTGATTGATGGTTTGTTATTAATTGTTGTTGGATGAATGATATCAATGTTAGGCTTAAAAAAACTGGCTAATCTCCTATTGGTAATTTGCATGATGTCTTAAGAAACATGAATCAGATGTGTACTACGATTAATTGGTTGTGTTTAAGGCATAAGAGAATATTAATGAGGCCATGATAGGATACTAAACGTGTTGTCATAGGAAGAGATAGGATCTTATAGAGTTGGGGAAGGACGTACACGCCCCCACGAATGGTATTAAGGAATACAACCCGTCATCCACGTAATTGTAACAAATCTATCAATCAATGAAAGATAGTTAGGGAGTAGTGAAACCTAAGTAAACACGTTTTTCTCCATATTAGTTTTACACACATTTATTTTCTTGTTATTTTATTTTTATTGCATTTGTAGTTAATTGGGTTAGTTGACTAGCAACTAATTCCGCCCACTCCTTCAAAAACCTAGATTTTACTTGCTTTTCATTAAATATAAAAATACAAAAAGAATCATCCCTCACCTCTAGACCTGATTTAGATTATTTTCAATCCTAATGAACACTATTCCCTTTGGAGAATGATCAATTCCCTGGTTCTTACCACTACACTATACTACATCGGTCAGGTACACTTGCCTAGCGGGGATTGTAAGCTTCTCACGATCCCTTGAGAAGTAAAACTTTTGTGTGATAATCCAAATCGCATCAAAGTTTTTGGCGCCGCTGCCGAGGAATAGTTATTGTTTAGGTTGAATTTTATTTTTATTAGTTTTACTCATTAGATTCCTATCCAGTGAGATTTTTATTTTATTTTTATAGGTTTTCTTGTAGTCTATCTTTTTCTTTGTGCCTTTGTTAGTAAATTAAGTTCATTGACTGTTCCGTTTGCCATTATGGAGAACGCGAATCCACCAAATCTGATACTAGAGTTTTACATGAAGAAATATAACTATACTAATTTGGATATATCAAGATGGATTAAAATAAGGAGGACAGGATCTCGCATTGATTTTAGAGAGTACCTTGAGAAAAGAGACCAAGCGCATAAAACTTTTTAAAAAATCACCTAAGGAGCTCCATCAAACCCTCAAAATATCTCATTTAGTGAAACCTACGCACCATATAAGCCTTTACCTAGGATAGATGTCAAACCACCTAAGTGCATGCTTGGATTAGATTTTACTAAGATATATGATGAACATGAGGAATCTTTTAGGCAAAAAGAACATAGTGATCAAGTTATTGAGAATGATTCTTATGAATCGGACCAAGAATTTGAGATGAATAGAAAAGGATTTGAGATACCTAGGTGCATGTTGGGGATTGACTTCAGCAAAATACATAATAAGCACATAGGTGATCTAGATGTGATAGAGGATAAGGCGAAAAATCCAAGTCCACTAAGTACTCCACAAGTCCCACCACCAGTTGAGGCACACACACCACCCGTGACTTACCCAGAAGAAGTAGAAGAAACTTTAGGAATCCCGATAGATGTAGAACCCTTGTACCAAACACCACTAGAGGATATAGGTTTGAATACTTGTAGTGAGAACCTTACTCTTAGTTCTAGGGAATTTCCTAGTGTTGATGAACTGGAACCTCAATCTTCACACAACTTTCCATCCTTAGATATACATCTAAAAGACAAAAGAGGAGCCGACCCACCCATCAACCCATATAGTCCGGGTAGTCTTAGGATAAAGGTGGTGGGCTTTAAGCCATGTAGAGAGGAAGCCAATATAGGAGTGGAACATAACCTTACATGCTTGCATCACCCATTCATGATTGATCACAAGAAACATTATGGGTTTAAACCGGGTTTATTAGGTCAAGATGGATTCCCAACTAGGAGTCTCTCAAAATTGATAGAAGATGATCCATTTTTAGGAGGAAACTTCAACTC
Organism: Artemisia argyi; assembly: GCA_030686995.1. Lineage (NCBI taxonomy): Eukaryota > Viridiplantae > Streptophyta > Magnoliopsida > Asterales > Asteraceae > Artemisia > Artemisia argyi. The sequence continues at coordinate 28,230 of JARVZY010003501.1, read as the reverse complement.
ACCCATTGACCCAAATAAACTAGGTAAGGTTATGATAAAAGAAGCACACCCGTTTGAGCATATAATTCATCCACCACTATTCCCTCACGAGGCATACTTCCACCGAGATGGTGTGTATCGCTACTTTCACCCGCACTTAATCCTAAGTGTAGGGAAAACCTCCCTTATTTCCGTTAAATAAGGGTAGAGTCAGGCTCGTGACTCAAACAAAAGTAAGCGCTTCTTGGGAGGCAACCCAAGCTTTTTATTTGTTTGCTTGTTTGTTTATTTGTTTTATTTGCTTCCGTATATGTGTTCTTATTTCTATTGTTTGTAATTCAAGTTTCAAATTAAATTGTGATAATGCTTTATAGACATACTTGATTACATATAAAGGTATTTTGCAAAAGATAAATGTAAGGGAAATCCAAATTTGTTTTCAAAGAATGAATTGAACATGAACGATAACAATGAGATATAGACATACATACTAGTACTAGTTTGAGTCAAATGCTTGTATCGAGTCATAATGATATTTTGCAGGAATTCCAAGAATTATGGTATAGGTTTTTCTAGAAATTTTCCGGAAACTCAACATAATATTTCTGTCAGATCAATTATGACGGCGTCAGCAATTAAAGCCTGACGACGTCAGGTACAAATTTTTTGAAAATTTTTGCAAGTTTTGTTTTTCTGCCGGAATTAGAGCCTGATGAGACGAAAATTGTTACGCTTTTAAGGGGTCATTTAAGCCTTAAATCGTGATTATATGATCAAAAATTGTCTTAAGTCGCTCCTTTTGTCATTTTAGGTACTTTTGATAGGAATTATGAAAAAGGAAACATTTTCAACGTTTTTTGAGCATAAAAGTGAAGAATACGACAAAGTCTCAAATTATGCTGGAACCAGTACCTAGCGGTGTCACGCATTACTTGGTGACGGTGTCACTTGTTGACACAAAGGTGGATAATTATTTTACACTAGACGCGCCATAAAGGAATTTGGAAGTTAAAGAGTGACGGCGTCACGTTATAATTCACCAAGGCCATTACGTATTGAAGTAAAAGGAGACGGCCTAGAAAACTTTACAAGGTGACGGCGTCAAGAGTGGATCTAGGCCATCAAGGAACCCTAAACACGGCGAGGTGACGGCGTCACGTCCCATAAGGTGACGCCGTCAAAGTTGTAAAAAATATATATACTATTCTAATTTTCATTCATTATGTGTGGAACTTTGGAGAAACTTAGGGTACGAACCCTAGTCGATTTTTGCAGCTATTTTAAGGTTTCTAAACCATTTTTCTTCCATGATTAATTGAAGATAAGTATTCAATCAATCATTCAATATGTCTATGTGTTGTTTGATTCTATCTTACGCTTATCTTTCTCTTAACATGCTAGGCTAGGTTTGTTTGTGTTTGCTTAGATGTAATGAAACCTAGCTATTGATTATTGATTGATGGTTTGTTATTAATTGTTGTTAGATGAATGATATCAATGTTAGGCTTAAAAAAACTGGCTAATCTCCTATTGGTAACTTGCTTGATGTCTTAAGAAACATGAATCGGATGTGTACTATGATTAATTGGTTGTGTTTAATGCATAAGAGAATATTAATGAGGCCATGATAGGATACTAAATGTGTCGTCATAGGAAGAGATAGGATCTTATAGAGTTGGGGAAGGACGTTCACGCCCCCACGAATGGTATTAAGGAATACAACCCGACATCCATGCAATTGTAACAAATCTATCAATCAATGAAAGATAGTTAGGGAGTAGTGAAACCTAAGTAAACACGTTTTTCTCCATATTAGTTTTACACACATTTATTTTCTTGTTATTTTATTTTTATTGCATTATAGTTAATTGGGTTAGTTGACTAGCAACTAATTCCGCCCACTCCTTAAAAAACCAAGATTTTACTTGCTTTTCATTAAATATAAAAATACAAAAAGAATCATCCCTCACCTCTAGACCTAGTTTAGATTATTTTCAATCCTAACGAACACTATTCCCTGTGGAGAACGATCAATTCCCAGGTTCTTACTACTACACTATACAACATCGGTCAGGTACACTTGCCTAGCGGGTATTGTAAACTTCTTAAGATCCCTTGAGAAGTAAAACTTTTGTGTGACAATCCAAATCGCATCAGTTTTGGAGCATTAACGGGGATTTTCTACGGGTTCGGAATAGTGGCTGGAGCCAAGCATCCCCGCTCCGCCCCGCCCCGATATATTATATATACATGTTATAAATTATATATTATTTATATGTATGTATGCAAGTAATAATTTATCAATTTATTATATTTAAACATTTGGTTAAACATTTCAATTGAAAACATTTGGTTAGGCAACTTCAATAATAATTTATTATACTTCCTTTAAATTGGCTACATATTTTGACATTTCAATTTCTTTGCCTCATCGAGACCCACACAATCATATCGGCCACAACTACCAATAATTGTCTTTTCATCTTGCATCTCTCAAAATGAAATAGGTACTGCACTCATCAGTCATCAGTTCATCACTCTATCTTTCTAAATGAAACTCCATACAAAAAAATCCGGAAGGATTCAAAGTTGCAGGTATTTTTTATTTGTCTTTTTTTGTGTGTGTATTACATGTTTAGTTTTAAAAGAACCATATTAGAAACCATGCATATTTGTATAAGGTTATGTAGCTTTAATCTTTGCAATGTACTAAGTTGCCCATTATTATATGTTGTTGTTTCAATATCATAAACTTTCAAAATGTAAAAAAAAGTTTGATTATTTGATGATAGAGCGTGGTAATGCGAATAGAGTATGCTTATCGGTCTATTCAGTATAGTTTTTCTTACAAAAATACTTGAGTTAAAATAGTTGTTTACTTGTGTAGATCTCACTAGATTTTTTATAAGTTTGATGGCTAGAGAATTTTGGTGCTAGTATTTCAGGTGACATGGAAACTCAAGGTAACACTTCCAAAGCAAGCACTCATGTTGAAAGCAATGAGGGACAGGGAGAGGCAATACATGACAATAACATACCGCCGATGACTAATTCTTGAGGTTCAAGATCAAAATAATGTTAATCATGTTGTTAATGAAGTTGAGCAGGTTTATGGAAAAAGAAAGTTAAGATCGCCTGCATGGAACCACTTTAAGAAGATAAGAGTGAACGGCGAGGAAAAGGCGGAATGCAATTATTGCCAAAGTAAATTAGTCGCGAAAAGTAGCAGTGGTACGAGCCATTTACTTGATCATTTTGGACGTTGTCTAAAGCGACCGTTTAGAGATATATGCCAACATATCTTAGTGCAGGAGAAAAAAATGCAAATGGTAGTCCATCATTGATTGGGTCTAAACTAGTTAACTTTTATTAGTCAACCACTTGTGAATGGTCAACCGTAAAAGTCGAACTAATCAAGCCAATTCTCCGATGATAGTATAGTGTTTCCCCGGGTCGTTATGTCCCAGCGAGATTGAAATGGTGCTTTGGAAATCGTTTATGAGTGAGTGGCACTGAGGACAATAGCCCAGATGATATGGAATTGATCTTGCTACTGTTATTTTGGTATTGGTATAATATTCACAAAAATCAGATACCAGATATATGCACGTATTCACAATTCAGATCACGTAACAGACAGAGAAAGTGGGATTTTGGTATTTAACAAACTACAGGGGGTGCTTTTGACACTTTTTGAAACTTAAAATTAAAAATGAAAATGAAATTGTGAAAATGATTAAAATATTATTTAAATATTATTTAATTAATTAAACTATTTAAAAATCTAATTTAAATTAACTAAAAATGACAAATGATATAAATTAAACTAAAAATTAGCAAAAATATTTTTTAAACTTAAATTAGAACTTGAAGAAAGTATAAAAAATAAAAATAAATATTTTTGTCTTTTTATGGGTTTTTTATTAATTAAAAACTATTTAACTTAATTAAACTAATTTTAATTACTATTAATACTAAATTAACTTAGAAAATTAAGAGAAAATTTATAAAATTACTTAACCATCACAGGAATCCTACAAAATTATAAAAACTCTAAAAATTATGTTTTAAGATTAATCCACTAATTATTTACCTTTTAATTAACTTAAGTCTAATTTAAACAATTAAAATAAGAAAAATGGAAAATGAACAGTAGAAAATCTAATTGTATTTTCTAAAAGTCTATTATAATATATTATAGCTAGGAAAAATATAAAATCTAGGTTTTACTTTATAAAAACTAAATATGATATTTAATACTTAATATTAATTAATAATTAAGAAAACTAAAACTAAATCTAATAAATACTAAATGACAAAATAAAAATCTGAAAAATTTACTAAAATTGCTTTACTATATAAGGTAATTAATAAAAATATAAAAATACTAAGTACTTAATTAAAATCTAAAAATGAAAATTAAATTGAATTAAATAGAAACTATCACTTAATTTAAACTTGGTTTTTCTTGGATTTTCTTTTACATACTTATTTTACCACTGAAAATAACAAACTTTTGTAAAACCACTTTTGAAAATTGCTTATAAATAAGCAGTAGCACCCCCTTTGCTTATTCAGTTGACTTTGGTTGACTGTTTGGGCAAATAAGATCAAATGAGTGAAGGTGGGGCCCACATTGGTGTAAATGGTTACAAATAAGCTCAACAATCTTGAATAAGCTAAAAACAACCAGAAATGATCACAAATAAGCAGATTGGAGGCAAATAAGCACTTGAGCAAAACTAAGTTTCACTCAGAAATGGGACAGACTTACGGGTGGATTCCAGGTGGGGTCCACTGAGTCTTAGGTCAAACCAAGAGTCAATACTTGATCTCTGGTAGGAGGAGGGTTATCCAAACCAAGATTAAACCTCTGGGGTCCACTGGGTTAGGCTGCAGCCACCACTAAAGGTGGTGGTGTGGGTGAGGGTATGCTGATGCAGGGGAGCTTTCTTCCCTGCAAGTCACTTTGGGGTTCTGTGGGGTCCACACAAAATTTCACAAAAATGAAACAAGTATTGGAACCTAAAGATCAGATGGTAGATTATAGCTACAACAAGTTTCAGCCCTTAACTCTCATCCCATAAATCATGAAAATTCTTGGAGTTTTTGCAAAAATCTGAGAAGATAAAATTTGACTTTTTGAGGAAACTTGCAAATTTGACTTTGATGAACTTTAGTTCTGATTCACTGATTTGTTATGAAGTATCTCAATGTAATGATGCTAAATTAAGTTGACTTAAGCACTTTTACAACTAATTAAGAAGTTAAGATGCACAATACTTACACAGTTAACTGTGTAAGGGATTATGCTTGTGATTTTGACTTTTAACTATGAAGACCTAGGATTTTATGACTTCAATGACTATTATAACTCTAGTGTAGACTGATGAAATAAAAAAACAAGGGTTCAAGACAACCAATGCTCTCAGAACTAAGTAATACCAAACACTCCTTAATGTGAGACTATTTTGAGTTTTTAAGTGGCTAAGGGTGTAACAACTAATAAGCTTATTCCAAATCAGCTATTTATGAGATATTCCACTTAAGAGAGTGTTTAGAAGCAGTTAATAGCCAAGAACACACAACGATTATACTAAAACTAGCAAGACTGTTAAACTAAGATTCAAATTAATTAGTAATTTTAATGAACAAGATAAGTATATTAAACTATAAACTACTCTAACAACACCAAATAAGCACAAGAAACACAGATTATCAATAAGCAATCAAGCAAAGCAGATAATACCAATACTAGATTTTAGAGGAATTCTTTAAATGAGCAAAATGCTTACAAGATACCCCTAGCTTGAACAAGGGGCTTCTCCACAGAAGCCTATCTTTAGATAGGCTATTCCACTCTCAGATTGCTCCTCAATGCTTCTTCATACCTGAAAATGCAAACCAAACCAAATAGTTGACCAAGTTTGACTATTTTTAGATTTTTGGTTTTTCTTCTAATATAACTGAGTTTTAAAGTCTCTAAAGCTTTAATAATCTTATTGGAGCCTATGTGAACCTAACTCAGTCCATGATTCAAACTCAAACACTAGCAGCCTATGATCCAAGCTAATGTATGAAACTTGAAATTTGCATATACAAAAGAAATGGAAGAAACTTGCTTATATTAACTTGAAAAGAGTAATAGTACACTGAATTGATTAAAACAAATGCTTAAAAGCTTTTTGCTACACTACACTTGCTAAAAAAAACTTATACGACTACAACTATATTAAAAAACTAGACACTTGATCATCTTGCACTCTTTGCCTTTTATAGCCACGAATTAGGGTTCCCAGCATCTTTCTCATCATTTCCCACCTCTCTCTGATAACTTTGGTCCATTCCCAAGCTTCCACGTGTTTTGGCGGGAAAAGACTTTTTGCAAATTGTTTTCTGATTCAGGCAACTTGGGGGTGGCATTAATTGTGGTGTGATAGTTAGGTGTAGGGGGGTGTGATGATTATTCTGCAAGTGGTGGGGTGGTGGCTGCAATACCATGGTGGTTTTCTGGTTTGTGGGGGAGAGGGAAAAGGTGAAGAGGGTGGTTTGGCGGTTTTGACTTCCTTTGACCGTTTCAAATAACAAACGGGGTGGGGTGGATTTGGTGTTTGGGCTTTGGTGATTTTTGGGCCCAAGTGAAATATGGAATGGGTGGGCTGGTATGGACTGGACTGGATTAGGAGTAGTATTATTATTTATGGGATCCGGTTATGACTTATGTTTACACAAGGACTATTTTTGTAATTTGTCGAAAGTTTGAGGGCTGGAATTGGCATGTTTCCAAAGTATTTTAAAGGGTGAAAATTGCCATATCATGAATAGTGTAAGGTCCTGTGATGATTTTTCCAATTTATTTTCACCAGGGACTGAAACCGTCAAACTTTCAAACTTCAGGGACCATTTGTGTAATTTTCACCAAACTTTCCACCAAGGACCAATCCTGTCATAAAAGGTTAGTGCAAGGAAAAAATTTGCTTTTCTCAAAGTTTTTCATATCCCAGGGACCATTTTTGACAATTTTCAAAGTTCAGGGACTAAACTTGACATTTTGTGAAACTTTTCACCAAAGGACTAATTATGTAACTTTTTGATTTATAAGGACCTTTGGTGATTTTTTCAAGTTTTTAGAATGACCAGGGACTAGATTTGACAACTTTTGAAAGTTGGGGGACTGAAACTGCCAATTATGCAAACTTTGTGCGTTTTTCATCTGTTTTTGGTATTTTTGCATTTGAAACATGTAAAACACTTTCCTGAGATATTTTCACTATTTTGATTCATTATTGAGTGTTTTTGGATGTTTTGGCAGCTCAGAAATGGTAAAAATGATGAGTATTTACACACTCATCAATCATCATTTCTTTCTAACTATACTTTTAATGCGGAAACTTCAAGGAGAGAACTTGCTGAGATGATCATTGTGCTATAGTATCCACATTCTGTGGTGAAGCATCATGCATTTCGAAAGTTTGTGAAAGGTCTCCAACCTTTGTTTAGGGTTCCTTGTCGAAATACCATAAAAAGTGACATAATCATGATTTATGATGTTGAAAAGCAAAAAACTATGAAGCTGTTAGGGAAGAATAAAAGCAGGGTTGCGATTACAACTGATATGTGGACGGCTAACCATCAGAAGAAAGGGTTTATGGTGGTCACTGCTATCAAAACTGGAATTTGCAAAGTAGGATTATGAGGTATATCATACTTATTTACACACTTAAACAAAGTGTTAGTTTAAATAGATTACGTACCATTGCGGAACATGTTTTATTTGTTTTTAACCTATTCAATTTTGAAACAGGTTTATGTTAATACAAATATCGCCTAAAAACGTTATTTATATTTTACGATCTTTGATAAGTTTTGTTAATAACAAAGCATGAACTTTAACTAAAAGTAAATTATCACTTTGAGTGTTTAAGTCTTGTTTAACTAATGTTTACATTTTCTTTTAAACTAAACATTGTTTTTTTATTTCTTGAATTAGAAAGTGTCTTGTCATATCATATTTATTTCTTTAAATAGAATTGTCACATCACACTTATGGCAAGTTTTGTCAATATGCATTTATGTGTTTGACTAACTTTGTAGTGACTTGCAAGTTTGGTGTTTGACTAGTGTAATGTGATGTGACATTGTTTGGTTGCTAGGATTTATGAGACAAGACCTTGTTTGGTTTGAAGAGTTATTGCATAAACCTACTGCAGACCCGGCGGTACCCTGGGGGTACACGGGCGGAACCCATTTAAGGGTTCCGCCTGATCCGCCGAGCACACAGTTTGTTGTGCTATAAATACCAAGCCATAACTTGATTTTTGGCTAACCCTTTAGGACATATATTCACATACTCTCTCAACTAACTCAGTAACCTTTTGATTTGTGATTCTCTTATGTAGCAAGGGACTTCACAAGATCATTCAAGAAGTTACAAGATTCAACTCTAAAGTTGCAAGTCTTGGTAGCTTGGTCATGTATAAGCTTTGGTAGTTTATACTTCATGTGTGTCTTGTATGTAGAAGTTATAGGTTAGTATTTTAGGCCTCAAAATACAAAGAGTGTTGGGAGTTGTTGTACCTTAGTAAAAGAACTAACGGGAGTGGTTGTACCCTTGGTAAAGAACTCGACATCTAGCTTTGTGTCGGTAAAAGTATAAGCGACGTACGGGAGTGGTTGAACCCATGTAAAAGAACTCGACATTTAGCTTAGTGTCGGTAAAAGTGTAAGCGACGAATGGGAGTGGTTGTACCCTTGTAAAAGAACTCGACATCTAGCTTAGTGTCGGTAAAAGTGTAAGCGACGTTGTAAAGGTTTTCTCCGCCGGTGAAAGGAGCTTGTTGATTAGTGTTTATAACTCTCGAGTTGGAAACTCGGGGCGTGGATGTAGGGCAAGGAAAAAGAGTCCTTGTAGCCGAACCACGATAAACTATCGTGTTGTGGTTTGATTGTTTCTTTCTCTATCTTTGCTTATTATATGTTGTTGTTTAGTTAGAATTGTTGATCACATATAAAGCTTTTCAAAGAACCAAAACAAGTAATATTGTTCTTATATCTTTCAACATAAGTAAAGCTTTTCAAAGAACTAAACAAGCAAAGTTAGAATCATTACAAGTAAAGCTTTTCAAAGTATAAAACAAGTTAAGTTAGAATGGTTATCTACATGTAAAGTCTTTTCAAAGAATCAAACATATTAAGTTGTGTTTATATCTTTAACCAAATGTCATTTTCTCAAAGATTATTTAAGCAAATAAGAATCGAAAAAGCGGTAAACTATTCAACCCCCCTTCTAGTTTTCCACAGTTTATTTATGTGCCATGTCCACATAAAGATGATGTTTTGGCTAATGTGCTATATGAATGTCTTTGTGATTGGAATCTTGATAGGAAGGTATCTACTATCACAGTGGATAATTGCACCACAAATGATAAAATTATTGACAATTTGCTCGAAAAACTTCCTCTCTGTTCACTTATGATGAATGGACAACTGATTCACATACGTTGTTGCGCACATATTCTCAATTTGATAGTTCAGGATGGATTGGCTGTAATTGGTGATGGGATTGACAGAATTAGAGATAGTGTTGCTTTTTGGACTGCAACACCTAAGAGGGAACAAAGGTTTGAGGAAGCAGCCCGACAATTGGAAATATCATCCACGAAACAGCTGGAACTTGATTGTAAGACACGGTGTTGCTATAATTTACAAGAACGTCTTTAAATGCTTAAAGTCAAGGGAGCCACTATATAAATGTTTGCCAAAGGAGCAGGATTGGGAGTTAGCTAAGGAAATATGTGACATATTTCAAGTATTTTATGAGGTAACCCTCACATTTTCCGGTTCAAAATATCCTACATCAAATATACTTTTCCCATCGATATGTGAAATTGGATATTCTTTGCGCGAGTGGGTCTTTTCTTCTATTGAAGTGATTAGGGATATGGCTTCCGAGATGCTCTTAAAATTTAACAAGTATTGGTCGGTTATTAATGGGGTCATGGGAACGACAACAGTGTTAGATCCTCGATATAAGCTGAAAGTTGTTGAGTTACTTATGCCCACGCTTTATGGAAATGAGAAGGCAAGTAGTGAATTCAAAACTTTGAAAGCTTTTGTCAAAGTTTGTTTATGGAGTATGAATCTACTTCTCCATGCACAAAACACAACGAATATGAAGGAATACTTTTTTATTGTTTATTTAAGTTGAATGTTTAGTTTTGTTATTTTACTATCTTATTAACATATAGAATTTCGAACAATCGTGAAGGTGTTGGTCCATCTTTGAGTACATCTTCAGGTCATCGTCTTGGATTTAAAACACTTTTATTGAACATTGGTAACATTGCTAGGCAGCAAGACAATTCAGATGTCACGAACGAGTTAGAAAACTATTATAGAGAAAATTTGTTGCCTACAAAAATGGAACTCGATTTACTATCGTTGATTGGTGTGAAACGGTCAGATAATTATTGGTCAACCACTTGTGAATGGTCAACTATAATAGTCAAACAGCTCAAACCAATGCTTCCGTGGAATACAGGGTTTCCCCGGGTCGTTATGTCCCGACGAGGTGTGGATGGTATCAAAACGGGTTTGTGATCGGGTGAATTGAATGGGAAGTAACCAGATAAAGATTTGGATTTGTTTACACTACTGGAATGATTCGGAATAACAGTATTAACAATCACGGGAAACAGAAACGTATAAACGTAAACCAAATTAAAATCAGACACGATTGCGTGCTGAGAAAAATGTGAGTTTTAAGGAAAATGAACTACAGGGGGTGGAAATGAAACTTTTACAAAATTAAAATAAAAAGAAAATTTAAAATGAAAATGAAATTATTAAAATGATTATTTTAATATTTAAATACTATTTAATTAATTTAAACTATTTAAAAAGTAAATTAAACCTAATTTAAATAAAACTAAAAATGATAAACACTACAAATTAAACTAAAAACTTGCAAAAATAATTTCTAAAACTTAAAATGAACTTGAAGAAAGTATAAAAATTAAAAATAATTTTTTTTGTCTTTTTATGGATTTTCTATTAATTAAAAACTAATTATCTTAATTAAACTATTTAAACTAATTTAAATTACAAATAATACCTAAATGACTTAGAAAATTATGGAAAAATTCCTAAAATTATTTTATAACATTTAAAAGCTAGAAAAAATATAAAAACTAGGTATTACTTTATAAAAACTAATTATGCTATTTAATACTTAATTATTAATTAATAATTAATAAAACTAATATTAATTCTAGTTAATACTAAATGACAAAATAAAAATCTGAGAAATTTATTAAAATTACTTTATCATAAAAGGAAATTAATAAAAATATAAAAATGTAGGTTACTTAATAAAAATCTAAAAATGAAAATTAAAAAGATAAATCAAATTAAATAGAAACTATCACTTATTTTAAATTTGTCTTTTCTAGATTTTTCTTTTATAAAACTATTTTACAACTAAAAACAACTAACTTTTGTAAAACAACTTTTTTATAAATTGAAAATAAGCACTATGGAAAGCAATAAGCCAAACAGTTGACTTATGTTGACCAAATGAGGAAATAAGCTAAAATGGGCTTAAGTGGGACCCACAATGGTTGAATCTGGTTCCAATAAGTTAAGGGAACATGATTAAGCTGGAAAAATCACATGGGGACCATTGGATAATCCAATAAGCACAAATAAGCACTTAATTTTGAAGACTGAGACAGAAAAATGGGACAGACTTGAGGAGTGATTTCAAGTGGGTCCCATGGGTCCTAAGGTCAAACTAATGGTCAATATATGAAGAGGGGTAGGAGGGGGGTTGAAAGGAACAAAGATGGGGTAGTGGGGCCCACTGAGGTGGCCAAAAACCACCACCAAAGTTGGTGGTTTGGGTGTGTGGTCTGCTGATGCAGGGCAACTCCCAGCCCTGCAGCCTACTTTGGAGGGGAATGAGGCCCACAGAAAAAATGTTAAAAATAGAAGGATGCTAGGACCTTGGAGAAATTAGGTGGGGCACTACAAGTCCTGAAAATATCAAGACCTAGATCCAACCACAAAATTCCATAAAAATCTTTGAACTTTTGAAAAAATAGAAGAACATACACTTTGACTTTTCAAGAAAACTTGGAATTTTGACTTTTGTGGATTTTGATCCTACTGTCTAGGATTAAGGTACCATAATCATCATTCTGTGTTCAATAGCTGTTGTAGTTGCTTAGTTTAGTTTCATTTCACCTCTTTAAATCATATTCAGTCATTAAAGTAGGATCAAAATCCACAAAAGTCAAAATTCCAAGTTTTCTTGAAAAGTCAAAGTGTATGTTCTTCAATTTTTTCAAAAGTTCAAAGATTTTTATGGAATTTTGTGGTTGGATCTAGGTCTTGATATTTTCAGGACTTGTAGTCCCCCACCTCATCTCCAAGGTCCTAGCATCCTTCTATTTTTAACATTTTTTCTGTGGGCCCCATTCCCCTCCAAAGTAGGCTGCAGGGCTGGGAGTTGCCCTGCATCAGCAGACCACACACCCAAACCACCAACTTTGGTGGTGGTTTTTGGCCACCTCAGTGGGCCCCACTACCCCATCTTTGTTCCTTTCAACCCCCCTCCTACCCCTCTTCATATATTGACCATTAGTTTGACCTTAGGACCCCTGGGACCCACTTGAAATCACTCCTCAAGTCTGTCCCATTTTTCTGTCTCAGTCTTCAAAGTTAAGTGCTTATTTGTGCTTATTGGCTTATCCAATGGTCCCCATGTGATTTTTACAGCTTAATCATGTTCCCTTAACTTATTGGAACCAGATTCAACCATTGTGGGTCCCACTTAAGCCCATTTTAGCTTATTTCCCCATTTGGTCAACATAAGTCAACTGTTTGGCTTATTGCTTTCCATAATGCTTATTTTCAATTTATAAAAAATTTGTTTTTACAAAAGTTAGTTGTTTTTAGTTGTAAAATAGTTTTGTTAAAGAAAAATCCAGAAAAGACAAATTTAAAATAAGTGATAGTTTCTATTTAATTTGATTTATCTTTTTAATTTTCATTTTTAGATTTTTATTAAGTAACCTACATTTTTATATTTTTATTAATTTCCTTTTATGATAAACTAATTTTAATAATTTTCTCAGATTTTTATTTTGTCATTTAGTATTAATTAGAATTAATATTAGTTTTATTAATTATTAATTAATAATTAAGTATTAAATAGCATAATTAGTTTTTATAAAGTAACACCCAGTTTTTATATTTTCCCTAGCTTTTAAATGTTATAAAATAATTTTAGGAATTTTTCCATAATTTTCTAAGTCATTTAGGTATTATTTGTAATTTAAATTAGTTTAAATAGTTTAATTAAGATAATTAGTTTTTAATTAATAGAAAATCCATAAAAAGACAAAAAAAAAATATTTTTAATTTTTATACTTTCTTCAAGTTCATTTTAAGTTTTAAAAATTATTTTTGCAAGTTTTTAGTTTAATTTGTAGTGTTTATCATTTTTAGTTTTATTTAAATTAGGTTTAATTTACTTTTTAAATAGTTTAAATTAATTAAATAGTATTTAAATATTAAAATAATCATTTTAATAATTTCATTTTCATTTTAAATTTTCTTTTTATTTTAAGTTTGTAAAAGTTTCATTTCCACCCCCTGTAGTTCATTTTCCTTAAAACTCACCTTTTTCTCAGCACGCAATCGTGTCTGATTTTAATTTGGTTTACGTTTATACGTTTCTGTTTCCCGTGATTGTTAATACTGTTATTCCTAATCATTCCAGTAGTGCAAACAAATCCAAATATTTATCTGGTTACTTCCCATTCAATTCACCCGATCACAAACCCGTTTTGATACCATCCACACCTCGTCGGGATATAACGACCCGGGGAAACCCTGTATTCCACGGAAGCATTGGTTTGAGCTGTTTGACTATTATAGTTGACCATTCACAAGTGGTTGACCAATAACTATCTGACCGTTTCACACCAATCAAAATTTGGCGCCGCTGCCGGGGATGTTGTGTGCGTATTCTAAACGGTTTTGCGTATTAGTGATTTTTGAATTCATCCATTTGTATATTTATCCACCTTTGTTCATATTATCTTATTATCATAAACAAAACTGTTACCGAAAACCTTTTAAATCAGTTTTTAACGAACACAAAAAAACACAAAAAGATTTTCTTTATTATAAAATGTTTATCAAAAATCCCAAAAATATCCATCCTTACCCTCATACCTTTTTGATTCTCCATTTCTTACCCTCCAAAACCCTTAGATTCTTTCTATGTCTCATCCCCACCTTCTTGTTTGTCGATGGTGTGGTAGTCCTTATAATGGTGGTAATTGCCCTAGTTGTGGCATGGTAAAGTCAGGAAACGGGTCTGTCTATAACCAGAATCCCTATTCCTACCATGACACGACTAATTCATTCCATCAGCTTCCACACCATGAGACCCAACAGTTTTACTGTTGTGAGTATTGTGGAGGCCCTCACTACAGCTCTGATTGTCAAATAAGGAATCAGTTTGTCTATGAACAGGTTCCTTGTAACAATCATGAATTTGGTTTTAACCAGCCCTCACAATACACAAACCCTCAACCACCACCTCAGGACGAGTTAGCTAGAGCTGAATTGATTACTAAAATGATTATGAATCAAAATCAAGTCAACAAGACCATTCAAGATAGTATAAACTGTCTTAAGGATTTGATTCTTAGAAAACAAAAGCCTCCTGTTAACTCATTTTATCTTGAGGATGAAAGTGATGAGGATGAACCATTTGAAGAGGAAAACCCTAAGGAAACTTCAGATATCTTGCCAATGGGGGACAAGGAAGTCAAAATCAATCCTCTTGAGGAATTTGATGACCTTGTTCCAATCCCAAAGGTATCTAAGAAACCTTTTGATTCAACTTCAGTTGAAACTGCTTCAGTAGAAATACAGGGAGAAAAGAATATGATTGAATCACTAGCAGTAGAAATCATGGAACTTGTAGAAACCATGACTGCTAGTCCTTCTCAACTCCCTCAGTCTGCTGTTATCACACCCGAGGTTCCCACTCACTCTTTAAGCATGGGGGACGAGCATCTTGACACTGTTCCTAAAAGGGAATCAGACGAATTCATAAAGTCTAGTGTTGAGAACCTTGTTCCAATCCCAAGAGAGTCACAGGAAATTCTTGATCATGTGTGTGATATCCCTCCTCCTCTTGTCTTCCCAATTGACAATGTTGAGATGTTTTCCGATTCTGATAATGATGATTCTTTATCTTGTGGAGACATCATTTATGCGGAAGAATTACCTTCTGAGCTAGTTAGCTTAGAAGAAGAGAATGATGAGATTGACACTGAAATCCAAGATGAAGCACTTCGTGCAACATTTTTGAATGTCAATTCCCTCATTTCTAAAATCGAGGCTTTCAAAGAGAAACGTATTTCATCTCCTATCCCCATTAAGGATAGTGACATTTTCTCCGATGATCCTATTCCGGAGTTTGAAGCCTTTACTTTTGATCCTATGGGAGAGAAGATTAGTGGCAGTACCACTTCTCATTCTCATAATTCTCTCCCTGATTATGAATCATTTACCTTCGATGAGTTCTCCTGTGAACTCACGTACATCAATCCAGAATATGATTCACTCACATTTGATGAGTTCTCCTGTGAACTCACTCATATCATATCTCCGCCGGAGTATGATAACTTTTATTTTGATCTAGACATACCCATAATATGTCTTGATCAAACGAGCTTAACTGTTGAGATTCATGAAACAATGAATTCTCCTATTGAAGATGAGGAGTTAGTCATGATATTTATCATGATTTTCTTTCTTTTCTTCATATATTTCGTGGCTTCTCCTATTCTTCACTCCTTCGGGAGTGAGGACATTATCTTTGACCCCGGCATTCTCATTTATAAATTTTTAGCCAGGGTCTCTCTGTGTATCTCATCGGTGTGGAACTTTCACGTGCTTCAAATGTTTATCCAAACATCTTGAATGAAAGTCCGATGGAGATTGTTTCTTCCACATCATGCTTCCTCATGGACAAATGAATTCGGGGTCGAGTCAAGCTAGCGACTCGGTAAACAAAAACAGTAGCATGCATACGGGGTTTTCACCCTAAGTGTGGGGGCGTTGCCCCTGCTGTTGTTACCATGTATATACTCTCAAAAAAAAAAAAAAAAAAAAAAAAAAAGGTATGTATATATCTATATAAAATAAAGTGAAAAATGGTGTTTCCACATTTAGCTTGTAATGTTGCCCTTTTACGTTCAAAGAGTCGGCATAATAGCCGGGACTTTGAATATTGAGGACAATATTCAATTCTAAGTGTTGGGGGGGGGGGGGGGGGATTCTAGCGAATTTTATCACATTATATCTTCTAGTACCCCCGTTTTTGGCAAAAAAATAATTTTTTTTTCACTTTATTTCAAAATTTTTGTGGTAATCAGTCCGCCATGTCTAAACGACAAAAGGATTGGCTAATCCAGGAGCAAACGGCTCTTGGTAAAGATATATCAAATCCGTTGATGGCTTGCAATTTGCCCAAAATTGTATGATAAATCAACTCGCCATATCCCATAAAGTTAATGAGTTGGCTAGCCCGCAAGATTATGGCTTGTGGTAAAGGCCGTGGAAAAACCATAATTGGTAATCAGCTCACCAAGATGTTGACTTAGTCCATCAAGAGTTGGCTAGTCCAGAAGCAAACGGCTTTTGGTAAAGACAAATCAAATCCGTTGACAGCTGGTGATTTGCTCAAAATCACATAGTTTTTCTCAAAAGATTGCTAGGGACTAGCAATGTTTTAGTGTGGGGGATTGATGAGTGTCTAAATACTCATCATTTTATACCAATCTGAACTGCCAAAATATCCAAAAACACTCAAATATGCATCAAAATACTGAAAATATCTTAGAAGTGTGTTTTATATGTTTCAAATGCAAAATAATCAAAAACAGATGAAAAACGTACAAAGTTTGCATAATTGGCAGTTTCAGTCTCTCAACTTTCAAAAGTTATCAAAACTAGTCCCTGGTTATTCAAAACATGTTAAATATCATCAAAGGTCCTTGGGGATTCACAAGTTGTCAAAATAAGTCCTTTAAAAGTTAAAAATTGTAAAATAACAACTTTAGTCCCCCAAGTTTCAAAAATGTCAAAATTAATCCTCAGGTTTTAAAAAATGGAAAAATATTAAAAACAAACCTTGTACTATTCATTAATGGCATAATTGGTCCTTGTGGTATTTATTGAGAATTTACAGGTTCAACCCTTCATAAATTCAGAAATTACATGTTTGGTCCCTGAAGTTTGAAGTTTGGCAGAAAAGGTCCCCGGATATTAAATATTGGAAATTATCATTATTGGTCCTTGGGGTATTGTAACTTGGCATGAATGGTCCCTTGATTAACTTTGGAATATTGCCAAATCTTACCCTCAAAAATCTGCAAATTACATTTTAGGTCCTTATGAAAACTAGTAAAAACCAAATGGACCTAAATGTTATTTATCCGAAAAAACCAAACCTGATCCAGAAACACACCTAAGCCCAAAACCCCCTAAGCCCACTACCCTTTTAATACTTCCCACCCAGTCAAACGGGTCAACCTTCCCAGGGTCAAAACGTGGGTCAAACCCACCTTCCCTCCCAAAACCACCCTCACCCCTGCCAATACCACCTCTGCCAAACCAGTGGTATCACCACCCCAACTTGACCACTTCCATAGCCTTATCCCTTCCCAATTCCACATCCCAACACCAATCATACCACCCCTTCCTAGGCTACGCTTCCACAGACCCAATTGGCATTATCCATTTTTCCCGCCTAAATTGAACAAATGGCCATGATCAAATTCTCTCATCCAACGGCCTAGGACAGAAGTGGGAAAGTGCTTGGAGCACTTTTGGAAGTGTTTAAATAAAGAAAAAAGCAGGAAGCAATGGAGTTAGTAGTTAGTAGGTAGTTTAGTTTTAATTTTAATATGTCGTTTAAATTGTAACTGGTTATTTTAGTTTATCTCAAGGCTTTTAAGCATTGTGCTACTTCACTTATGCTGTAATGAAACTTTGTTCAATTTCAATTTCAAGAGTAGTACCAATGCCAGTTTATGAGAGTTAGTTCAAATTCAAAAAAATCTCAATAAGCTATAGAGTAGTTTTC
This sequence comes from Artemisia argyi, assembly GCA_030686995.1. Lineage (NCBI taxonomy): Eukaryota > Viridiplantae > Streptophyta > Magnoliopsida > Asterales > Asteraceae > Artemisia > Artemisia argyi. The sequence continues at coordinate 10,079 of JARVZY010003501.1, read as the reverse complement.
TGTTGTTGTTATGGTTTAAATAGCTTATACAGCTCTTGACATAGCTAATATAAACTATTTAAAGTCTAGGTATTCAGTTTATTTAGGAAATATAAAAACTCATAAAAAATAAAGAAAATAGAAAATAAAATAAAATTCAGAAAATAGAAAATAGAAAATAAAATAAAATAAAAATAGAAAATAGAAAATAAAATAAAATAAAATAAAATAAAAATTCAACGAAGAACCAAGCAAGGAGCATTGCATATGTTGGATGGCAATGGTTTTAGAGCTTCATGGGAATCCATAGGACAGATAGAATTGGCATGTGTACCTTGTTTCAGTATGGATCTATTTGCAAGTAAGTTTTCAATGTTTAGCATTTTTACTGTAGAATAGCTTATGGTAGCTTAGTTGTGTTCTTTTATGCTTATTTGGGATACTAAAGTTGAGTTATTGCTTAATAATGCTTGTTTGTTCATTAGTTTACTTTGATGCTCACCTTTGTTCTCAACAGCCATTCATTGCATAATCTATTCTATTGTTATTTTGTTGCTTACAGTAGTATTTGTATGCTTAAATAAGCTTATGACATCATGATATAACCTTGTGCATTGGTATTTTTAGCTAAATCAATCATGGTGGAAGACAAATGGATTTAAGTACCCAACACTTGAAAGGATAGCTGTAACATCCCCATTTTCAAGGTTCGCAGTGGATTTAGGGTTGGAGTATTACTTCATGGAATCACAGTTACAGTAATAGAAAACGACTCGAAAAAAGACATTTTTAGAAATTTAGTTATCATTCATTTAATTATAAGAGTTTTTATAGTAAAAGATATACTTTTACTATTGATGAGGTTCCAAAGTCTATGTGTTAAGTTATGTTTGAATGATAACCGGTTTGAAAGTCCTCCGAGTTCAGTGCCTCCTTTTGCCATATCTCCGTAGAAGTGAGATACCTAGAATACATGCTTAAAAGTCAACACTAGGTGTTGAGTGAGAGTCATAGGTTTAAGTGTTAGTAAATACAAGTTCCCTGGGTTCCGTTGTTACACCCATCTGGGAAAATGTTGTGTGTGATAATTATGATGAATGCACAATTATCAAGAGTGGGGTATCTTGCACTAAGCTCATGAACCACACGTTAACAGTCCGGGTCATGGGGTCTGCATACCTACCATGAGGGGACGGGAAGGATACCATCCAGAAAGATGTAGTATCAACGGGAGTTATCAAACTTCAATAGATCTATCAACTATATTCGCGTTCGCGTGGGTAAAATATCCCAAACGATTAGATTCATGAATTTTAGTTATGTAGTAGTGGCAGATAGTTTACTCGTGCAACAACCAAAGAAAAAGACTTATATTCGGTTTTAAGTAAAGCAAGTAGCATGTATCCCCCTCACAGGGTTTGTAAAGCATTTAAAGTGAAAGTTTAAAAATATGCGAGGCTACGGAAACTCACAGAAAAAGAGTGTGAGGCTATGAACTCACTTGGGCTTAGGGATATCTAATTGATGCAAAAAGTGACTCGGGAACTAGACTGCCTTACTCACGTATCCTGGTGTGTTGTAGGTTTGGATGTATGTCAAGCTTTAGTTATCTTGTTTAAGTTTCTTAAGTAATAATTTTTAGGTTCGTTAATGTTTAGATATAACATAACACCGTTCGGGCCATCACAATCCAGAAGTATATGACTCCTCACATGAAGCTCCCTACTATTGTATTATGTTATCAACATAATACCGTTCTGGCCATCATAATTCAAAAGTTAATACTCCTCACGTGAAGCTCCCTACTATTGAGCTATGTTGTTATTAAGTTTAGTTATAACATAACACCGTTCAGGACATCATAATTCAGAAGTACATGCAATAATCGTTTGAGGAGCCAGGGCACTTTAATTCGTAAACCCAGCAAACTCGTCAAAACGAAATATCCACGTGGTACTCCTCACATGAAGCTCCCTAGTATTGTGTTATGCTTCTAACTTTAATTAAGTTTTATATTTATATAATACTTTCACTTTATACCCTTATAGTTTTATATATTTACAAAATCTACCCTAAACTTATAATACTTATATTATTTATACTTATAACTATCTATACTTGACACAATTAGTCCCTAAACTTCTATATATTGAGAAAATGACAAAAATAACCCTTGGACTTATAAGTTTTCAAATTTTACTATTTATACCCTAAGTTTCATAACTTTTACAAAACTAGTTCTTATTAGTTTATAACTATTTTACTTTGTATCCTAAGGTTATATAACTTTGCAAAAAGGGTCCTTATACTTATAACTTCTAAGAAATGTCAAAAATAGTCCATAGACTTAACATTTTCAGAAAGTTACCATATATACCCCTATGCATGTAAAACTTTGCAAAACTAGTCCTAATTTTAGGTATATTATTTTCTAATGAGCTTTTTAAGTTTCTAAGTTTATGATTAGTTAATATATGTCTAACTAAATTACTTAAAGCAGATTAACATGTAATAGAGCAATTTAGCATATAAACACATAATTTTCTAAATCTAGGGTTTTGAAATGAAAACTTCTAAAATAAAATGATTAAGGCTATCCCATGGTTTCTAAGGTATGTTCTAAGTTTCCTAGGTCTGTACTAAGGCTACTAGATCAAAAGTTAAGGCTTATCTAGGTCGTGTAAGGTGTAACGAGGGTGCTAGGGTTTCTAGGGTTTCTCTCGGCCAAAACCACAACTCGACACCACCAAGGCTTTGTTACTCGACTTCAAGGACTCCTAGGGACTCAATACTACTGAACTATTGTGAGGTAAAGAGAAGAAATGGTGTGAAGAAGAATGGAAGGAGGGGGTATTTATAGGGTGCGTAGAGGCGGTAAGGGTGAAAACGAGTGTATAGGTGTCGAGGGGGGAGGGGGTGAGTAAGCAAGGCTATAGGATGGTGTGGCAGGTCTAGGAGGTGACGAGGATGAGCTATGGTCTAGGTAGGGGGCGCTAGTAGGCCGGTTGTGGTGGTGAGAGGCCGAGAGGGTGAAGGTGGTGACAAGGAGGTGATGCACCTCCTTGATTGGGTGCTTGTAAGGTGCTAGGGTGTGTGCTTGGTTGGGGGAAGGTGCTAGGTTGAGGTGCTTGAGGTGCTTATGTTTAGGTTTTACTAGTTTAGGTTAAGTTTAGACCTAGTTTTACTTAGTGAGAGTTTAGGGTTTTACCTAAGGTTTAGTGCCTAGGTTAGGTTCCTAAGAGTGTTTAGTGACTAATCCTAAGTCCTAAAAGGCTTATACTAAGTGGTGGTAGCTAATGGTGAAGTTTTGGGAAGGTTTGACCTAGTTTCCGGGAAGTTATAACCTAGTTATGGTTTTGTGCTTAAGGGACTTGTACCTAAGCTCTAAGGGGTTGTACTAGTGCCTAAGGGTACTAAGGTATCCTAATGTTCCTAAGGTAACTCATACTTAAGCCTTGGACACTTTCAAACTAGTTTAGTTAAGCATATAGGGTTTAGTAAGCACATAGACCTAATTAAGGCTTAATTAGGGTTCATTAGGGTTTTGTGATATATTTAGTGTGTTAGATTTGTAGATTACTTATTATGGTGTTTTTGTGATCTTATGCTTGACATACCAGGGGTTTATAGGATGTGAGTGTTGAGTTATTTGGCTTGTGTGGATACGTGAGCAGGTCTAGAGAGTCATGCAAGTAATGAATGCATATAAAAAGCAAAAATTTACCTGTGAAATACCTACTATAGGTATTTGTAATGGGAATGATAGTGATGAGATTTTATGGGTTGTTACAATAGCAAAAGACATACTAGCCATTCCGATTTCTACGGTCGCTTCGGAATCTACATTAAGCACTAGTGGAAGATTAACAAGCCCTCATCGTAGTCGACTTCGCCCAAAGACTTTGGAGGCTTTGATGTGTACCCAAAGTTGGTTACTGAATGAGATACGAGGTAACCCAATGTTGATTTTAGTTATAAAGTTATTTTTGTTGATATATAGTATTTGTGCTGACAATATATTGTGTTGTTTACTTGTTATATGTATAGAAACTTGTCCTGCGGCTGATGAGTCCAAAAAGGCTTATTGTCGTACTGTTGAGTATGATTATGATGATGATGAGGTAAATAGTATTTATATAAAAGCTACTAACTTACTTATTTCTTTATATATTACTGCTATTTATTTATGGAAGTTGTTCATTATACCTCGTAGGAATGTACTAAGGAAAGTGGAACAAGTGTGAACAGTGCAGTTTTAGTTGGTAGTTTATATGCCACAATCTTTTGGGTCAACTTCTGAGTATGTATCTTAAAACTACATAGCTAAGCAATAGTTTAGATTACGCATATTATATTAACATGTTTTCTTTTTTATTTGAACAGATGATTCGAGCTATTGTTTTTGAATATTAAGTGAACGAGGACTTCCTTTCGTGAGTTATCAAAGGAATGAAATGACCAAGTCAACGTTTAGTTTTTATTATTTTGTTTCATGAAGAAGATTGTAAAAACTGAATGATCCTTGTTATGTCTAATGTTTAAGTGTTTCTTGTAATTTGTGACTAGATAATTTGAAGTTGTTTTTTTTAAAACAATCTATGTTGAATTCGTTTTGCTTAGAACAACTTTGAAACCTTATAGCTAATGGTGTAAAATTAATACGGTGTGACTATGGTGAAGCATCATGCCAAAGAAGACACCCCATTAAGGACCCGATAAGATCCCCAATGGGGATCGGGGCGGGTTTGGGGCATGTTTTGGTAATTGGATTCTGGGATGGGGATGGCCGCCCCGCCCCAAACCTGCTCCATTGCCATTCCTACCTGGTCTAAATACAGAAACTCCGAATTCTGAGGTAAAAAAGCAAATCAATTGGGCAATCAGGGCATATAAAACATTTGAATGTTTAAGTAGGGTCTTTCAATCTCGGTTCGATTTTGAGATTGCGATCTTGTAAAGACAAAAATGACAAATAGTAAGTCCTCGTAACAAGAAGTGAAAGAAGCTAGATATAAAATTAGTTGAGTTATAGGCTGGTATAGTATTTTGGTAAATTGAAGGGTGATTTCTGTTATATAGAGTAAATATAAATGTAGTAAAAAAAAAAAAAAAAAAAAAAAAAAAAAAAAAAAAAAAAAAAAAAGGATGCATCACGTAAACCTAAACAACTTCAAAGTCTTCAAGGAGCATATGTAAATATGTCAAACATTAAGGGTGATAACGTAAACACATGCATAATTCTGTAGCATTATGGTGCTTAAAAGCCAGCAAATGCAGAAAGAATTCAAACCATCACACCATCATCACCTTCACCACCCACCCATTCGGGTGTAGAGGAATATATATGGTCATGTGGAGCTATTTGATACCTGTACTGCTGCTTGTGATATATGTCGTAAAATCGATAAATACGAAAAGAAACAAAGGTAAATTGCCTCCAGGAGGACGAGGGTGGCCTATAGTTGGTCATAGCATCCGTTGGTATAATTCCGTTGCTAGCTCTAATCCCACTACTTTTGTTCAAGAACAAGTTTTAAGGTATGTTTAACCCGACTTGAACTTAATTTGGTCGAATTTGCACTTCTTTTTTTCACATGTTGTATGTTTTTCTTGAACGACAATTTTTTCACACGTATATAATCATCTCGCAATATCTTACATGTGTCTCCAACGAGTGTTGAAATTCATAACCTCTTGGTTGATTGGCGTACATTCACATGTGCTACGCCAAAGACCTTGGGTTCAAAATATCAAATGTTATAGAAGAGTTGTGACAAAGCAAATGAGTTAATACAAATTGTGTAAAAAAAATCATAACATGTATTTTTTTGATGAATTATGACCATCTTATGCTAATTATGTTGGACCAAGCTAGAAAAGATGATTATATGAAAATAAGTCCTAAAAGTTACAGGTATTGTTTTAATGTATCACATATCATAACATAACCAACATGAGATAGACTGTATATTAATTTTACATACATGTCAAAACTAGAACTATTAGATTGCTTTTACTTAACCAACAGGTCCTGTCAATTTGTTTACCGAATTCATATAGCTAAATGTTTTTATGTTGTGGTTACAAAACTATACATACCACAAAGATAGAGGAATGTTTTGGAAGAAAATTTCTCATTTTTTTTTGGAAATATGATGTTATAATAAACAGCTAGAAGACTTAAAATCTAGTTTAAGAAAACAGATCAAGTTCACTCACGAATAATTGGTCTCAGACACTTAATTACCAACTATATATGTACGTGCTCTATAAAAACATTAAACCGATATATAATTTAGTCTAATTTAGTATTAGTAAAGTAACCAACACTAGTGACAATACTTTATCTATAAAAATAAACATTTTCAAAAGATCTAAATCATTTTAATAGATTTGTTCCTTGAACAGACTAAAAAAGGTATAGCTTAAATTACCTTGTTTAAAATATTTAAAGAACAAGTTATAGACCAATATTATACTTTACAATCCGTATCCTCATGCAATGGAGGGGGATCTGGATCCCACAATACACTTCTGCACGTTTCTTTCTTTCCCTTTATAAAATAGTCGAGACATATTAAAATAGTGGATACATATTTACCGGGAAATAAAAATATTTTATGTGGGATGTTTCCAAAAGATGTTACAAGCTTACGGAAAGTCTTCGCAAAAGGATATTACTCGACACTTTTAACCATATACCTATTAACTAAGAATTTATCTAGATGTGTAGCTAGCTAATAAAAACTGTTTTATAGCTTAAACTCTTGTAAATAAGATACATTATAGGCTTATAGCTTTTAAACGTGATTGAACTTTTGAAGATATTAATTACATAAATATCCTTGTAATATTTAGTGTGATCTAATTATTTTTATTCTTTTTATCGCACTACAAGAATTGGAATATTTATCGTCGAGACTTTTAGAGACGACACCAAGTTGTTTCTAAAGTCCAAAAACCGAGTTTTGACTTTCAACGACACATTTAGGGACGTCGTTGCTAAAGGCCATCCGCCCAAAATCCGGTTTGAGCTATATTGACAAATTTACGTGAAACTAAAAGCCCTAAATTCAGCCTTTATTACATGCCAAAAGTATAAAGAAAATACACTTACAGAAAACAAATTTCTATGTATGTAAACGGTTGTTGGTTCTTATATATGGTGTGGGTCATCTTTGTCAATAAAAGATGGTCACTCGTTGATTAGAGGTCTTTGACTTCAGTCGTGCAGTCGTGCTTAATTGTTACATATGGTGTGAGTCATCTTTGTCAATAAAAGGTGGTCACTCGTTGTATCGAATGCGTATTAAATATAGTCAAATATGGTCCCATTTCATTTTCGATATTTTGACAGTCATATCTTTTTCCTACATAAAAGTAAAAAACTTACTAATAGACAAACTAGTCCTGATTAAATTTGTATGAGATTTCGAAGTGCATGCATAACTCAAAAGGAGTCTATAACAAGAGTTTAGTTTGTGGCAACATTAGGAGGTTCATGATTTGTAAGTGCATCATGCATATATTAGCGACCTCTAAACACACATGTTAGAGCTCATCTATTCAGGGAAAAAGAAAAAAAAAAAAGCTTGTGACCTACAAATGTTCTTACCTTGTAAGATATGTAAGATGTTACTTTTACTAGTTTTGGTATTCTTTTCTAATAACTTGGCAAATATGTGTAGATAAATTCGTAAGCGTATAGTATTCATTTCTTTTTCGAATTACATGTTAAGATAAAAAAAAACTTATCAATCATACAAATATTTATACTTTTGCAAACATAGTAACTATAATCTTTTTGTCCAATACATACTTTTCAATGGTTTGTAACGATTAGCTTTTCTTTTTCTTACCTCTAATTGAAAATTTATCGTAAATAAGTTTCGCTAAAAGTTGCTAAAATGACATAATTATTAGGTATGGAAAGATATTCTCGTGCAACATATTTGGGAGAAACGCAGTGGTATCGACCGATCCCATTTTCAATAGATTTGTTATGCACAATGAAGGAAAGCTTTTTAAATCGAGTTACCCAAAGTCATTCAGAGACTTGGTTGGTTCGAACGGCGTTATCACAGCACAAGGGGATCAACATCGGAAGCTTCATACAATTGCCTCAAGTATGATGCGTCCCGACATCCTAAAGTCTCGTTTCTTGACAGATATCCAACTTGTTATGAACCGAACATTTGCCGGTTTTCACCATGATCAAACCATTTTGCTCCAAGATGTATGCAGAAAGGTTAGTACATTTATACTCTAACCTTACTGAATATGAAATAAATTAGTGCATTATTTCTTTTTATTACTCCTATTTGGAGATAGAAACTTAAAATAATACTTACACTTATTAACAATAATCGATTTGCACAACCTACCAAGTACAACTCATTGTTAGGTAATGAAAGTCAACGCTATCTTGTTTTGAAAGTCAACTCATGTGGTAACTGATTAATGGTACAGTTGCAGTTGCTGAAATTACATGGTTGGTCCTTTACATTAGGACAACAAGAAGTTTCAATCCTTTAAGTATTAAGAGATTCATATTGAGTCATTTATAGATCACCAACATTCAGGTTCTTAATATGTATCTGATTCGCACATTTGAACCTGAATATTGTAGAATGGTAATGATAACTGAATGATTTTATTGATTGATTACAATTACATCGTATCTATAAATAGCACTAGACAGAATATTCTAGACTCGGGCTTGGGCTTGAACCCGTTACATATTACACACTAACACTCCCCCGTATTCCGAGCGGCGAAATCGCGAAAGCTCGGACTAGAGAGTAAAAGCTAATAAAAAATAAAGGAAAACTAAAAACAATAAAGGAAAACTAATAAATAATTGTTGAAGAAGACGTTCGACAGCAAGCGGAAGCACATCTTCAAGCAGCAGCAGACATAAAATTGAAATAAATCATATAAACCAAAGTATCCGAACCAGGATAAACCAAAGTATCCTGACCAAACGGGATAAACCAAAGTATACCTTACCAAATAGGATAAACCAAAGTATCCTGGCTAAACGGGATAACCCAAAGTATCCCCTACAACTAAAATAAATGGGATAACCTAAAGTATCCCCTTCAACTAAAACAAACGAACAAAGACTCATGCACTAACATTAACTTTATTGATTGATTACAATTACATCGTATCTATAAATAGCACTAGATAGAATATTCTAGACTCGGGCTTGGGCTTGAGCCCGTTACATATTACACACTAACAAATACGTGGCTTAAATGTCTGAATGTGATTTTATCATAATGTGAATAAGAAGCTGAGAAATCTGAATCTGACTCATATATAACAGTGTTTGTTTCTGTAAAAATATATGAGTTTGTTAGATTACTAAAGAAAAATTTTCTCCTGTCACAAAATACAATTTGACATCGCACATTAATAAACGGGTTATGGTTGTGGTTACATGGGTGGTCGATATGGGTAGTTCGCTTAGTAAGGGGGTCATGTTTGGTCGACGTTCTTAGCCCGTCAAAATATATTTGGGTCATGATTTAATGTTTCAATATGAATTGTAACCCATAACTATTATCCTTTTGTACATTTTTTAATTAACAAAAAATATGAGCTAATTTTCTTTAAAGGTACTTTTTATACAAATAGAAAAGTCAAAACAAGAAAAAAAATGCAAAATGAAGAAAAAACAGAAACAAGAAAACAAGAGAAACAAAGTTACGAGTCATTCAGGTTAAGACACTCCTCAACATCTAGTTCAATAAGAGTTTTTAGCCTCTTACCGCCTTTTAATGAGCAGAAAAAAAATCAAACGTTCTTAATTTTAACTGTCTCCTCGCGCCTCTTAATGACTGAGAAAAAACAAACTTTTTCATCCGAACCTCTGACTGCATATGATTATACACAACAAATCAATCTCACAATGTCGAACCCGCAACCATTTAGTTTAGAAACATTCTCACACATGAGGTACCATTGTGACACATGTCATTTGATTTTTTATAGTAACTAAGCAATGCTCACACAATAACTGGTCTCCATTATCAAAATTAGATATAGTAATCACAACCAAACTATGTCTGCATTAGCAAAACAGTACAATAAGT
>JARVZY010003500.1:0-29127 GCA_030686995.1 Artemisia argyi | reverse complement strand
TGATGGATACTGCTGACAAGATTCTGCTGAAGCATATATGGATTCTGTTGTGGATATGGTTAATCCGTAGATAGAGTTTGTTATTTTAGGATAAGATATGTAGAATATCTTTTATAGTTTAATGATTATTCGTTTCTTGTCAAAGAGGTTAGGGTTTCTTATAGTATATGAGGAACCCATGGTCAATGTATTATGTACATATTGAAAAAACATTCTTAGTGATTAATAAAACGATCCATAAAGGATCCAAGTGTTTTAGTATAGTGTTTGTATTTATATTCCGCATAGATACAAGCATACGTAGATTGTCCATATAGTTTTGCTATTGATTACATTAGCAAGCTATCGATCTATAAGCTCAAGATCTATCAAGGGTAGATCCTACATTAATGTTAGGAAAGACATATAACCGAATGACCTTTGTTCATTAGAAAATTTAGTTACAATGTATATGCCATCGCAACGCGTAGTGCCTTGCTAATAATTAATTAATTCTATCAAAAATTTCCATTTTGGATAATCATCTTTTACTTTTTTTAAGTATCTTAATGTATCAAGTATCAACCTATAATTTAAATTTTCATCAAATTAAGTCTTTAGCAACATTTTAATTAAGTTACATTATCCAGTTATAAAAGTCATGTTTACACGTATGGACGGACTCATAACTCTAAGTTACCAAGTGCACTATCTTTTTACGAGTATAAAGGAATGAAATTTTTCTCATATGTCACTTTTTGTTACCAAATTTTCAAAGGGCGACTGTGTAAATAATTTCCATGTCTCTAGGATTATAAAAAATTAATACTAACAACCCAAACTTTTGGGGGGCAAACCCCTGCCTGCCCTATTGATCCTTCGCCAATCTTTTATATAATATCATAACTCACTTTTGGCCAAATCGAGGGATTCAATTAACCAATGGGAGGGCTGCATTTTGAAATCGAGGCCTCTCATTGGTTAATTGGTTTTGCAATCGAGAGAATGTTGGAACGCCAAAAGTGTTTTTTTGGGGGCCTCACCAAACATAGACGTGTCGAAAACGCGAATAAAAAAACCTTTTGGAACCGGGTGTTTCTGAAACTTTCGTGTCTCGGGGTCTCTGGTAGTACGAGAGGCACCTTCTAGAATGTTTTAAAAACGATAGTTATCCTGTCAGATATCTTTTCCATATTTGAATTATGCGTTATCTTCTGGATCACGGTTGCGAAACCCTAATCCTGAGCCTATATATACTCGCCCAATGTGGGTGCTCATTATTCATTAGTTTTCTAATTCTTTTGCTTTCGTTTTCTTAGCGCATGCGAAACTATGTTGATCACCTCCCTTTTGGATATTGATGGCACGAATGGTAAGATTAATATTAAGGTAAAAGTAGTTTCTATATGGAATCAGTACTACAGTGTCACTAATCAGTCCAAAGTTGCTGGTATTGATATGATTCTGATGGATGAGTAGGTATAATAATTTGTTTATAACCAAATATTTCTTTTCAGATCTATGTGCATGTTGTAAATATTTATTGTTGATGATATGGTTTGTGAGACAGGGTACGAAGATCCATGCGACCATTGGTAATTTAGTGGTTTCTGATTTCCAGTTTCTCATTCGCCAGGATGATTGTCATTTTATATCAAACTTTATTGTCAAAAGTAATACAGACATGCTTAAACTGACTTCTCATCCATGCAAAATTCACTTTATTAAAAAAACATATGTAAAACGATGTTCTGATTTTGCTGATATACAAGATACTTTGAATCTACTTCCCTTTGAAAGTTTTTTAGGGCACATGAATGACCCTAAATATTCTTTTGGTAAGTTTTTTATTTTCTAATTATTTTTTGTGTTACGCTTTACCGTTATATATATTTCTTATATAGTTGTACACGTGTTTCTTATATAATATCATAAATGTTTCTTATATAGTTTTGATTATGTTTTGGATTCTGCATCATAATCATGCGTTTCTTATAAAGCAATTGAATAACTATTTGTGTTTCTCATTGAGTATATGTTATGATTTATTCTTTTCATATGTTATTGGACAATTGGTCAAGAACAACAACATCACTGTTATTGATCCAGAAGACAAACCTAAACAAATATTAGAGTTCAAGCTACAAGATCATAGGTGATTTATAGTGTTTATCATTTTTCAGATTATTTATGATGTCATAAAACAAATACTTTAGAATGACCAGGGTTTTGTTAATAATGTTATATCTTTTTCTCCAGTGGTGTGAGAGTTCCATGTACCCTTTGAAATGAACTGGCTGTTATGCTTCATGAGTATATCAAAGCACATGCAACATCAAAAGATCCTATAATAATACTTATAGTTATGGCAAAGAAAAGCATGTGGGATGGTAGGTATTTTGATTTTCAATTTTGTTATGCGGGATTTAAGAAAGGATATCATAATGTTTGATCACATGCAGCTACGGCGCAAGTCTCAAATTGTTTTGCCGGCACGAAAGTGTTGATAAATGATGAATCAAACCCACATATCAAAGAATTAAAAAAAAAAGTAAGTTTGTGCATTAACGTGGTAATTCGTATGGTTTTATAAGTTTGATAAAACAATTTTGTTGGGGGGTTTTTTATTACCTGAATAGATTGCTAAGTTCTGATGTTGCTAAGAGTGGAGATACAAAGGTGGTCCTATCTACAGAGTCGGTAGTAAGACAACCAGTACAGTTTTATTTGCAGTTTCCATTCAAAAGTATCGAGGATGTCTATGACATTGAAGAGGTGATTTTATTTTGTGTTTAATTGTCTATTAAATATTTTTTTACTAACTTATTCATGTAGTAATATTATTTATTAATATTTTTTTATTTGTTTTGTTACTTTTGCTTTGATTCCAGCCGAGCGGGTGTGTTGTTATAGGAATAATTTTGAAAGTTGTATCTGATCAAGGGTGGTATTACATGACGTGTACTGTTTGTAAAAGCACCGTCAAGATATTTTCGAATACTGAAAATGGAAGAAATTATTGTGAAGCTTGTGGCGCCCAGACGAAACTTTATCCGAGGTATGAAACAATACAGTTAAATATGTACAGGTTGGTCGAAAGTAGGAGCGTTGATACATCTGACTTCAAGTGAATGTTCGACTTTTTTTGTAACAACATTGTGTAATTCAACTATCCTCTAGCAACTTATCTGTGTTTATTGTATTGCTTGGTGATTTATTTCTAACTGATAATTTAAACATGGATGAGTTGATCGATGATAGGAGTATTGAATGGTTGATATACGTGTTTTTATCTGAGTTGTCTTGCTTAACAACAATGGAGGATACATGTTTTTATAGGATCAAGGTTCAAATATGTGTTCAAGATGATAGCTGTTTGGCTACTTTATCTTTGTTTGGGCAGGATGTTTGTAAACTTATTGGCAAATCACAAGCATATCTAATGCAAAAAATTGACAAGGTTGTATAATTATACATTGTATAGCTGTATTTGAATTTATTTTTTGAGAAAATTAAATAACGTTTATCATGTTTATGTAGGATTTACCAGTGGAAACATATCCCGAAGATTTGGATAACCTGGTTGGGAAAAAATGTGTGTTTAAGATACAAGTTTCTGATTACAACTTGAATAATAATTATCACGTTTTCACGGTTAACAAGTTAACAAGGATGAGTCAATTATAAAAGAACTCACAAAAAAACATCTAGGAGAAGATGTATGTATTTATATTTTTAATTTCGTTATAACACCTTTACATTTTTTTAGACATTAGCCTTATTTTCAGAATATTTGTTTATTCAGAGTCATGCCGAAGATGAAGACGTACGATCAGTTGAGGAGGATCAGGTTGAAAATCCTCTACCAATTGACGAAGATGATGTTGAACCTCCATCATTAACTGGTAGTAAGCGCAGGACCAAAACACTCCCGAAGCGAGGTGGTAAAAAAACTGCAAAGACGGACCAAGATGATAATTAATTTTGAGTTTCAGATAATTTTGCTAATATTTTATTTATTTATGTTTTTTCGTTTGGTATAACAATTACATTCGTGGTAATTTGTTTGTTATGTTATATAACTGTTTGTTTTTTAGAATTGTGTTTTGGTTACATACCAGAATTACGTGTTTTTCTTATATTAAGTTGTAATTTTAATATGGCCACGTGTTATAAAAGTGGTTTCTCAGTTGTAAAGATGGACCAAGATAGATGATAATAATGTATAACAGTAATATTTGCATGGTAATTTGTTTCTAATATTATGGATATATTTATTTTTTAAAGTTATGTTCTTGTCACATATCAGAATCACATATTCTTCTTACGTTACATTATAATTTTAGTATGGCTACGTATTATAAAATTGGTGTTTCATTTGCATATGGGTGATTTTTATATTTGTATTGTTTTTGGGATAAGAAGGTCTCCATGGAATACCAAAAAAAAAATTGTTTCCTATATTAGTATTTGACTTGGTTATTTGCGTGTGAATGTTTGTATTTGTTCAATTTGTTTCTTATATTGTGGAACTGTTTGTTTTTTAGAATTGTGTTTTGGTTACACAAAATTATGTGTTTTTCTTATATTAATTCATAGTTTTTGTGTGCTTGCGTGTTTTAAAAGTGGTTTCTCATTTGTAAAGATGGACCAAGATATATGATAATAATTTTTAGTTACAAACAATTTCACTAAGATTTTATTTATTTATGTTTAATATTATGGATATGTTTATTTATTTATGTTTAATATTAGGTATTATAAAATTGGTGTTTCATTTGCATATGGATGATTTTTATATTTGTATTGTTTTTGGGTTAAGAAGGACGCAATGGAATACAAAAAAAATATATTGTTTCCTATATTATTATTTGACTTTGTTATTTGCGTGTGAATGTTTGTATTTGTTCAGTGAAAGTATGAATTGTATGAATTTAATGTTGGTTTTCTACATTTTGATTTTATTCTATGTGTATGATTTCAGTTTAAATAATGTCGTATCTTAAATTATATGTATTTGATTCACAATGCAACTACTCTGCCTGTTTTTAATTTGATTATTTGTATATACGTGTTTTCTGAAAAATAAATGTTATGGTTAGTAATAAAGAGAAATAACAATGACTTTATCTATACTACTTAAGTGGTATAATTAAATGTTTGGATATCGACAATGATACAAGAGAAAAAAAAAACAATGTATATCGTATGCGCAGTATTCTAATATTTTAATATATTTGCCGCTGTGACATTCTTAGCTGTGTATTTTTGATAATCATATTGAGCATTACGATTTTCATTATAAATATTTGGATATTAATAGGCAATAATATTTTTAAAAAAATGATAATCGTGTTTCCAAATATAAATTGCGCGTATTTCTTTGCTTTTTATATTTTCAAGACGTAGGCATATTAGTGGTTGTGTTGTTTGACATTTTGACCATTCTCACTCTATAAATGTATACGCTATCAATTTTTTACATTTACTTATTTACCAAAAATCCATAACTTTTTTTCATACACACATCAATGGCAGAAAATATTATCATTATCAGTAGTGACGATGACTCTGATTTTGGTTATGAGAGTAGTGACACTTATAACAGTGACAAGTGTGGTTCTACTTTAGAAGAACCAGACGATTATTATGAAGAAATAGCTGAAATAAATGAAGTTAAGGTATTATAATTTTGTAGAAGATGCATTATTCGCTATTATTCATATTTTTGTAGAAGATGCATTATTCGCTATCATTCATATTTCTAACTAATAATTAACTATCTTGCACATTTTGCGCAGAAAATTAAATCTCTGATGGACCGCGAAAAATCATTCAAAAATCTGAATGAAGTTCTTGGGGTTTGCCAGAAAGCTTTAAGAAGATTTCCGTTTAATAAGAGTATCCGTGAAATAAGAGAGCAAGTTTTTGCGGATCTAGATGAACTTGAATGGAGAAAAAGAAGAAGAAGATGAATAAAGAGGGTGGTGATTCTGTTGATCCATTGGTTTCTGATGTAAAAATACATGCATATTTTTTTAGTGTATATCTTAATATAAAGAAATAAGTTTGTTTCTTTGGTTCCAACGTGTTTGTGTTGTTACCGTTATAATTATCTAATTGATTGTGTAAAGTATGTAAAAAAAGGACATAAATCTGAAAAGCTTGCATGTTTATCATTCAAGAAACAAATCATAAAAAGGTACATATCAGATAGTTATTTTCATTTACATTATATCCGTTTATCTAAATGTTATTATGTCTTGGAAAACAAAGTTCTCATGGATGTAGAAATGAACTTGACGCAACAGTTGCATGATTTGCAAAACTTGATGCATTCCACTTTCTTGAAGCATCAACAAGTAGCGAATACCAGAGTCACGATTTGCACTGAATGGTTGGCTACGTAGTTGAGCAATGATTGCTTTTCTCCTGTTGATATCGTTCATGATTTCTTGACACATTAATGTGTAAACTCGAGTAGTCTGAAGATGCCCATATGTTGTTCGACGTATTTCAAGGATAACTTGTTGAGTCATGTTTTCCGTTTTTTTGTTTGGTTTGTTTATGTGTGTTGGTTAGGATTGGGAGTGGCTATATGATCTTTAAATATTGATGCTTACACGTGGATTGTTTTTGTTATAATTTCAGAAGTAAAATAAATTTAAAGAATTTTTTTTCAAAGGTTATGAGTATAAATGATTCACATCTATATTCAGTAATCAGTATTGAGCCGTGTGCTTTGATGGTTGTCAGTTCACTATCATTTAAAATATACAATTCTGATACAGTTTTTTCGGAATTCTAAACTTGATTTAGTTTTTTAAAAAGTATTGTTTAGAAAGTTATATGGATGATGACACGTAAGTGAGGATTGTGTGTTTTTTTTTTCAAATAAAGAAATGAATAATTATCTATCTAAAGATACCGTTGAAAATTTGATCACTAAAATTTAATTGAATCAGATACATATTATTCTGATGCATCATTCTAATTTTTTTATCCATCGCAATCATGATAAACGTTACAAAAACATTTACATACAATTCCAAAAATAAATCATTCATTGAAAATTACTAAAACTATCTACGATAATTGCTTCTTTCAAACCCAAAAAATGAGGAACTAAATAAAAACATGGAAATTAAGCATTCAGAAACATGTGTTCGATTTGAAAAATGATGGGTAAATCATCATCAGCAACAACCTCCATATCTCAAATATTTGCTTCTATAAATTTAGCAAACCTCAAGTCATCTGTAAAAATAACTTTATACATTAACATTTTTTTAGAATAATATAAACAAAAATTAAATGACAATTGATATAGAAATTGATTACCAGCGCTGAGTGTAATGCCACCATCATGAATGTCATCATGAATGCCGCAGTAGTTGAACAATGTAAGCCTGAAATTATGTTCCTTTATATAACTTAATATCATGAATTGACCTACATATAAGTTTCATCATGGCACAGATTTGTCCAGTTTAATCCTTCGAAACCAATCAACCGTCCATTATTCAAATGAGAATCAATCCACACACGTCTATATGAAGTTTCAATACTCACTTGGGTTGACTCTGAAGTGTCCAACATTCTAAAATAATCCTTTGCGAAAATATATGTAGAAAAATAAGACGCTAATTGTAAAAAATCGGCCTATCACACAAAATTATTAAAAGTGTAAATCAGAAACGAAAAGTTGCTTACATGAATTATTTTAGTGTTTACGCAAGAAACAGTTAAACATGAACTACCACACCCCCTGTAGTTCCAAAAATTATCCATACAAACCCCTTCCAAATTATAACAGAAAACTATTGAATAATAGTTTCGAACATGGCAAATATTAATGAACCAACCATTTATTAAGCCATTTTTCATGACAAAGCTTTTAAAGGCGAAACATATATTAAAGCATTATTACAACCAACAGGTTTAACGGACATTATGTATCGTTGATTGTTTGAAATTAGAACGATTTTCCTACGTCCAACAAGGCCTACGTAGATGTTGAGGATCTGTATTGGGACAACCTACACAAAATATTCAATCCAAATTTTTATTGTTAACATCTATTATTAATTTTCAACACGATATAATATACTTAAATATGTTACCAGGCCTTCTCCATTGGAAGTTAAGTTGGTGTTTCTGTCTTTGTTGTATTCAACGAGGAATTCCATCTGTCAATTCATATAGAAAATATTTATAACAAATTTAAGAGAAAATCAGTAAAAAAGAATAAATTCAACTTCATATGCATGGTAATCATACATTAGCAATGAGAAATATCGAATAAAAAATTGATAGTGTCGTATTATCGTGATAGAAAAATTGCTTATATAGGTCTACGACTATATGTAAATGTAGAATATACTAACGATTAAAATGGAATAACATATCAAAATCTTTAAACTTTAAAAAAAAAAAAAAGATTTAGATTTTACGTTTCCATATGATTAAAAAGGGAAAATTTTCAAATCTTTCACAAATCTTTAAACTTAATGATTATTCTTGCCTAAACAAACGTGTTTAAAAATTAACGATAAAAAAATAAATTTAAAATATTATTATAATAAGCGTGGACGAAGTAAAATATGAACAAAGACTACGGTGTTAATTAAAATAATGATCAGAATAATATATTTGAAACAGAAAAGGCATTCTATCACGTGTCAATTCATAAACAGGATTAGAATATAATGTCATAATCAGAAACTGGTTATCAAATAATACGGCTATGATGAGGCGAAAAATGAACCACTTTTAGGGGGTCATTTAAGCCCGGAATTGAATTTATTTGATCAAATATTGCCCTAAATCGTTTCTTTTGTGATTTTAGGTACTTTGGGAGAGAAATATGGAAAAGGAAGCAATTCGGACATTTTTGGAGCATAAAAGTGAAGAAAATGCCAAAGTCTTAATTTTCCTTGCTGGGAATAGTAGGTGACGGCGTCAAGAAGAAAATCCTGACGGCGTCAAGAGTAATTTTCATGACGACCCAGTACAGAATTGAAGGCGTCACGAGGTAGAGCGTCAAGAGTAAAATACGTGACGGCCTGGAAAATGTTATAACGTGACGGCGTCAGAAGTAGATCAAGGCAGTCCGAGAATTCTTTTGGCGGCGAGATGACGGTGTCACCAATTTGGTCTTGACGCCGTCAGCCTCAATTTCCTATATATAGTTTTCTAATTTTTATTCAGAAAAAAGAGAAGTTTTGGAGAAACCCTAAGGCCGAACTTAGTACGAATTTTACAGGTTTTTTAAGGGTTTTCAGCCCTTGAACCCTTTCATGTGTAATTGAGATAAGTATTCTTTTAATTCAATCAATATGTTTATGTGTTGGTTGTCTATATCTTGTTCTTGTCTTAATTCCATCATGCTAGGCTAGATCTATCTTGTGTTTGCTTAGATCTAATGAAACCTAGATGTTAATTATGTGTTGATTACTTGTTTATGGTTGTATTGGATGAATGATTTCGATGTTAGGCTTAAGAAAACTGGCAGATCTCCAATTGGTAACATGCTTGAACGTCTTAGGAAACATGAACTGATGTACACTAGGTTTTATTGGTTGTATTTAATGCATGAGTAAATTCTAATGATCCCATGTTAGGAGCTTCTTAGCCGGCTCGACATAGGAGTGAAGTAGGCACTCATAGGATTGGGGAATTAAGTGCGCCACCCCATGAATGGTATTAAGGAATACAATCCGTCATCCACGCAACTATAACAAGTAATTAACGTGTAAAAGATATCTAGGGAGTAGTGAAATCTAAGTAAACACAATTTCTCCACTTATTGCTCACAACCTTAGTTTAATTTAGTTTATTTTCATTTCTAGTATTTTATTTTGATTGCATCTTTAGTATTGGGTTAGTTGACTAGCAACTAATTCCGCCCAAATCCTTCAAACCCGAGATTTTTACTTGCTTTCTAAAAAATATAAAAATACAAAAATAATCATCCTTCATCTCTAGAACTAGTATTTAGGTTTTATAATCCTAGCGACACTATTCCTAGCTGAACGATCAATCCCCCGGTACTTGTCACTATACTATACTACAACGATCAGGTACACCGCCTGGTGGGGGTTGTAAGCTTCTCAAGATCCCTTGAGAGGTAAAGCCTGGTGCGATTCCCACATATCAAGTTTTTGGCGCCGTTGCCGGGGAATAGTTATTGTCTAGGTTAGAATCTCTTTTTATTAGGTCTACTTGCTAGATTCCTTTCTAGTAAGATTTTATTTTTATTTTTAGGTTTTCTTTAGTCTATCTTATTTCTTTGTGTTTTTGTTCGTAACTCTTCACCACCCGACATCATGGACGATGGGAACATCTTTGAACCCGTCATCCCACCACAACAAAACCCACCACTAGAACCTCTTAGGCCCCGAACCTTAGGAGAGTATTCCCGACCTAGCCACCAAGGATACCGAAACACCATTGAGCTCACCGGAGCCAATGTGACCCCTTTGCGATCCGACACCATCCGGTTGGTGCAAAGCGGATGTGCATTCCATGGACTTCGTTCCGAAGATCCAAACCAACATCTTAAGGACTTCCTTAAAATCGCAGACTCCATAGACTTAGATGTTGAAACTAGAGAGACAACCCGACTACGCCTATTCCAATTCTTTCTACGAGATCAAGCTAGTCAATGGTTTGAGCGTTTACTCGCGGGATCCATCACCACATGGGATGATCTCACCACTCGTTTCCTTGCTCAATTTTCCCACCAAGGAGAACTACTAAGCTTAGAAATGACATCTTGATGTTCCAACAACGTCAAAATGAATCTCTCTATGAAGCATGGACTCGTTTCAAGGACTTACTCCAAAAAGTCCCTCACCATGGCATAGATCCTTGGCTCCAAGTCCAAATCTTTATGACCATATCGATCTCTCCACGAGGCGAGCCATTGACCAATCGGCCGATGGTAAGCTACGTGATCTAAGTGCGGAACAATCATGGGAACTCATAGAAGATCTTGCTCTCTATGACAACGAAAGTTGGATTGATCCCCGTGATTTGAACAAAACGGTCAAGGCAATATCTTTGCCTTCGAACAATTCTAGCACTCCCGAGCGTAGGATCATGGAACTTGAGGACCAAGTCAAGTTTCTCATGAAATCTTACGAAGATCCTAAGCCTTTAAGCCAAGTGAACAAAATCACTTCTTCATGCGAATTATGTAGTGGTCCCCACGACACTCGTGATTGTGTGGAACTCCCCGGAACAGCTTTTGCGGACAACGCATCCACGCGTACCGACGAAGCGGGAGATAAGTGGTACACTTTCAAGCCCGAGCCAAACCCTTGCGGTGATTCATACAACCCCTCTTGGAAAAATCACCCAAACTTTAGGTGGAAACAAAATCAACCCAATTCTTCCAATCCGCCTAATCGTTACCAACCAAACGGTCCACTCTCCAACCGTACTTTCAACAACAATCCTTCTAACAACTATGGTAGTACCAACAATCTTGAAGGATTGATGTCTAAGTTCATGGCATCTCAAGAAGCTCGCATATCTAAGTTTGAAGCCGATTTCAAACAAAAGCAACGCGATATGACCACCAAAATTGACGTATTGTTGAAAGTTCTCAATGACCAAGAAATGGGAGCACTCCCAAGCGACACGGTCAAGAATCCGAAACTAAACGTTAATTCCATATCTTCAGTTTTGTCACCCACTTCATGTCCACAATACTACTCGGTTAAATCAACAAGCACGTGTTTCAAACAAAACCAAATTCTTCAAAAGGACCAATCAAGTAAACCCGATATAGAACCGGTCAAAAGTATAGTTGAAACACCTCTTACGCAAGACCTTGACGATGAATTCAAGGAACTTCACCTTGAACGCCTTACTATAGTGCCCTCCTAGAAAAATATGAGAAGTTTAAACTAGGTAAAAATGGGACCGCCTTCGTTCAAAACAAGTTGCCTAAAAAGCTTGATGATCCGGGTATATTTGTTTTGCCTTATAAGATAGGAAGATCTGAAGCTGTCGACACACTAGCCGATTTAGGGTCAAGCCTCAACTTGATTCCCTTACCCTTATTCACCGCTCTTAAGCTAGGAAAGTTAGAGGAAATGGAGGTATTGATAGGGCTAGCGAATGGGAGTATTGCCCACCCGGTTGGAATGATTAAGGATGTAGTTGTTCACGTGGGAAGGTTAACTATATTAGTGGATTTTCACGTCCTAGACATGGTTAGTGACACTACATGCCCATTATTAGTAGGAAGAGGATTTTTAGCAACCGCTAGCACCATGATAGATTGTAAGGAGTCTAAGATAGCGGTAGGTGAAGGCGATACTTGGTCGGTGTACGATGTAAAGAAGCATAGTTATGAGATAAGTATTTAGGTTTTCTAATCCTAGCGACACTATTCCTAGCTGAACGATCAATCCCCCGGTACTTGTCACTATACTATACTACAACGATCAGGTACACTACCTGGTGGGGGTTGTAAGCTTCTCAAGATCCCTTGAGAGGTAAAGCCTGGTGCGATTCCCACGTATCAGGCTACGTATTTTTAATAAAAATGTTATTTTAATTTTACATGTCCATATAAAATAAAAACAAATGTTTATATGTTTTGAATGTGTTGAAAAATTAAACGGTTCTTTAAAAAAACATTACAAAGACCATATATATTGAATAGTGCCACTAAATTTATTATCATCGATTGTGAAAATGTGCATCTAAAGTAAGATATACAGACTTTAAATGTTAAAAAAGAAGAAGAGTTGTTACTTTAAACAATGTGTTAAATGATAAAATTATTTAAATAATGAATGTGATAATTGTCACAACTCACCATTTCAGGTCATTTCTCAAACTTTGGAAAAACACTATTCATCAAACAATATTCATCAAAACACTATTCATCATTTTACGATTCATCATATTTGGTGTCAGTTTGACATTCTGAGAAGCATTCAGAAATTTTACTATTCATTGAACACTGTTCATTGCCGGAAAAGTTTTCACTATTCACTTGCATTACGCATTTCATCGTAAATTTAGTTTACGGGTATTAAAATTCGCGTAACTGTATGGGTTTAGGTGCGAATTCATTTCGTTATCAGTAAGGACATTGCATATGGACTAGAGATAGTTTGCATATCATCATAACAATATTTTCATGTTATACCACTCTTAGGATTTTCAAATTTATATATTTGATACATTTAACGTTTTCCTTATAATTATTTATAAAGAAATGTTAACACCTGGTTTATAAACACGACGAATATATCTAAATATTCCCACAATGGTCCCAACATATTTTTATATCCATTATATCATCATAAAAGTTATAATATTCATTTACCCAGTATTTTGGAAATTTATTTTATTTATAACGTAAGTTTATAAATATTACGACGATTTTCGTGAAAACTAAACAATAATCACCCGAACACTCAGTACTTGTACCCAACATATTTTTAACATTTTTATGACTTTATTAAGTCCCGGTTAACTTCGTTAATATTTATTTCTAGCAAACCCGGTACCCGATTATAACTAATACTTACACTAAACTACAATTAATATTACCCTACATTTCCTAAGTGATCAAAACCGATTTGGCTACCCCTTACTCACCCATGACCGGCCATACAAACACCTCTAGACCACATGACACTTATTTTTAACCTTATGTATTTATGAGATCTTATAAAACATTATACTTACAAATAAATATCGAAAACACCTTTTACACATTTTATACTTAGAATCAAGAATCAAAAACTCATTTCCCCACCTCTCTCCCTCAAACCCACGGCCAAACCACTAGGATCAAGAACTCCATGATCAAGTGATTATTTTTCAAAGTATAAAGCTACAAAGTTGTTCATTTCATCATTCTAGTTAAGAGTTTTGCAATACAAACTCAAGAAACACAAGATTTCTCATCATCTAATCACATATTATTTCAAAGTGAGTTATCAAATTTATTTTCATGATTTCATCTAATTAATACTTGTATCTTATGGTTTTCATGCTTAATTTCATGTACAAGTTAGCTATACCACATTATTTTTGTTAACTTTTTGAACATACAAACCCTAGATTTTGATTTAGGTGTTCCTTTGTTAAATTAACATGATCAGTAGTGATTAGGAACCCATGGCACCCTAAGAAGGTGTATGGTAGGATTAGTATAGCTTTGTGGTGTTTGCAAGAGATTTAGTTGAAGTAGAAACTAGTTTTGAACATGAAAAATGGTTTTGTAACAAGTATATAAACCTACTGTCCCATTTTTGTAAATCCAGGAAAATCAGTGAACATAAAGTAAACTTTGGCAAAAATTTTAGAAAATACTTTCAAAAACGAATCCGCAGGCGAAAGAACGGATTAAAAAAAGTTTATAACGAAGAAGTTATGATTTTTGCAAGTTTATTGACGAAAAGTATATTTTCTGAAAATACATGCTGTTGGACGTTTTTCTTCGGACAAAAAGAGACTTTAGACGTAACCCGGAGGAGTCAAGCTTTCCAAAATATATTACTACATACTAAGACGTAACCGTGGATATAAAGAACAAGTAAAACAGACTTATAACGACAAAGATATTCACGTTTCAATATCGGCAAAACTTATATTATTTTTGACAGCTTTTGGAAAAATAATATTAACACTACGTAGTAACTCTAGATTTCTAGAAATAATACCAAGTACCCAAATTCATAACTAATGAAGTATTAGTGAATACAAGTATATTTTCATTACTACAAGGCGTTATTTCAAGGATTTCAAACCGAGGATTTTAACACTAACATTGATACATATATATATATATATATATATATATATATATATATATATATATATATATATATATATATATATATATATATATATATATATACATACATTTCAACTAGTTTTATTTTTCTAGTTGCCTTATTTTCCTAAGTCTTGAAAAATGTATATTTTTTATAACAACAAGTATTTTTCCAAAGAGTAGAGTGGTATAGGAAACATGTGCATGGACATTTATAACATCATTTTGTGATGTAAATTAGATCGTTCATCATTCATATTAGGTTGAGGCAGCTAACCGTTCATTGTTGTTGTTCATTTCACTTCATCACGGTATCATCAGTTTAGGTGAGTTTTCATAGCCCCGTTTTCAATTCAACATTTTGATTTCAAATCTCACGGGGGAATACATTGCATCAACCATTTTAGTACGAGCCCAAGTACCAAAACATATGTACATTGCTTAAGTTGCCTTACCAACCTGTTAAAGTCCCCTATTTATTATCATGGACCGTTAATTTGCCGATTAAGCGAGAGTGAGTGGATAGATCTATCGAGGGTGACGCCTCCATCCGTGGTAGCTATTACCAACAGTAAGCGGATGCATTTCATTTTGACATTTTGGGAGTGTTCTGGTAAAACATTCGGGAGGGGCATAAAATTTCATCAGTCATAGCTTCGGGGTCATGAGCTTAAGGTCTATTGTACTATTTTACTTGATTTTTATCTTGCACTTATACTTGTGGTGGCCGTACATCATTACATTTTATAAACCTATGAAATTCACCAACATTCGTGTTGACGTTTTAGCAATGTATTTCAGGTTATTAAGGTAGCTCATGTGACATGCATTTGGACCTTCATGGAGTCGCGGGGTCGACGCGTCTCACCATTATTTCATTCACTTATGTAAACGTTTGATCTAGTAGGACTTGTTTTCATAAACATGCAACACCTTTTGGGGACCTCATTTTGTAAACTCTGAATAATTTCAACGATCAAACGAAGTATTTTCCAAATGACACTTTAGGTCGTTCAATGTAACCGTAACTGTGATGCTATGACAGACACCCCCAGGTATTCCATTCCGTTGCAAGTCAGGTAAATTGGGGGTGTGACAATAATAAACACATAAGAGAAGACTAAAGGAGTAATAATTACAATTAGGGTCAACTTACAAACCACTAATAGTTGAAAATCGACACACATCAGAATAAAGTTTTTATTTATGTGACACCAATAAAAAAAATATAAATCCAAATAGTTTTAGTATAATGAGTTTTTTTTTACATATTTCATATATAAGTAAACATATATTCTAAAATATATATAGATGTCATTAAATATTATCATCATTTAGGATCAATATCCAAACTATAAGATTTAAAAAATGATTTACATTATACATTTTTATATATGAAATGATAACGTATGTTATAAATCTTTTGTAAAAATAAGTTTCCTTTATAATATAAACCCTTAAACTTAGCAGTAGTTGTTATTAAACCAACTTATATATATATATATATATATATATATATATATATATATATATATATATATATATATATATATATATATATATATATATACATCAGAAACTGAAATTTACATTGTGGAGCATTAAATCATCATACGTTGTTTATGCAATAGATAAGTATTATATTGAACGAATCCGTGGGGTATTGAAATTATTAATTACACTCTACATGATACAAACCTATATAACATAACGTGGATTTTATACAACTAAATGAAGCATGAGGAAGAGTGCCCTAAATAATGAAAGTATGCAAAAACTGACCCAAATATATTGTGTGTCTAGCCTTATTAATGATATGTCAGGTATGTGGAAAGTTGATGAGTGCTCAAACACTCATCATTTTTGGTCAAATTTGAACAGCAAAACATGCAAAAACACTCAGTAATGCATCAAAATACTAAAAATATTTCAAAATTGTGTTTTATATGTTGTAGATGCAAAATGATTAAAAATAAATGAAAAACGAACAAAGTTTGTATAATTGGCAGTTTTAGTCCCTCAAGTTTCAAAAAATTGACAAAACTAGTCCCTGAAAGTTTAAAATGAAAGAAAAGTCAACCCAAGGCATTTAAAAGTCAAAAATTATCAAAAACGATCCTTGGGTGAAAACTTTGAGAAGATTACACAAATGGTCCCTGCAGTTTGGAAAATTACACAAATGGTCCCTGAGGTTTTGAAATATAAAAAATTATCAAAAATCGCCCTTGTGCTATTCACCTATGTCAAAAATAATCCTTATTACAACTTTGGATTATTTACAAATTGGGTCCTCAAATTTCAGAAAAGTATAAAATTGGTCCTTGTGTTACTATACCTTACGAACCAAACCGGACCCTATTTGTATTACTCCCTAAATCCAAAATTAAACCCAAATAACAACACAACCCCACCCTATCCAATACCAAAGCCCACCACCTCATAAACCTGGCCCAAACCAACCCTCAGCCCACCCCCGTTCCTAATAATATTAACCCTTTCACTACTACAAAAAATCTCACAGAAACCGGTCAAAATGGCCCATGAAGAGTGGTTTTGGAACCACTCTCTGAAGGGGGGTATCTCCTTGATCGAAACATATAGAAACCGGTTTGGCAACCTGTCTCTATTAGAAGAATCGACACCGGTTTTCTCTTTAAATCGGTCTCCATTATAGAGTGAACAAACATATTTTTATTAGACATTGACACTGGTTCTCCTACAACCTGTCTTTATAGAAACATCCAACCTATCTTTATATAGAGTAAAAAGATATGTTTTTAGTTCAAAACCTGTCTTTTTTATAAATCTATTTTATTAAAAAAAAATAATTTCTAAAATTTTCCAATTTTTTAAGAAATTCTATAATCTACAATTGATTAAAAAAAATAAAGAAATATAAATGCAACAAATATATATAAAGTGTAAGCTTGTAGCTAAGAAATAACTTTATTAATAAGTATACAAGTCAAATTCGTATCGCTCGAAATGAAATGTATTATACGTCTCTATCAAAGTGTAAGCTTGTAGCTAAGAAATGACTAAAACAAGTTATAGCTAAATTCCACCGATAGTTGTAAACACTCATTTAAGCACTTGTAGCCATTGATCAAAATCTATAATAGTCTCTCTAAGTTGCACGATCAATATCCTCAATCTGCAGATATCATAGAAGGCAAGAACTTTAACAGCTGGATTAAGAAGTTAATGTATGAATAGATCCCACCAAAACGACTATTTAAAGAGAATTCAATGACTTAAGACGTAAAGGAAAAAAACAATAAAACGCTAAGAAAACTGACCTAAGGTAAAGCTAATATCTCTATCTTGCGGCATATGGCATAAGAAGATCAGCCCCAACAACACTCCCAAGGCTATGTTTCTGATGTAGGTACAATAGATTCATAAAGTTTTTCCTTTTTAGAAATACATTGCAATTCTTATGAGTATGTAGTTTGTATGATAAAGCAAGTAATCAATAAATAAGAATAAATACCAGGTATTTAGTACCTGATGATCCATAGCCCTGATTACAGCGGAAGCAACCTCAATATCAGCAAAAGTAACAAAGACTCTTGCCCGCCAGTTTCTTCGCTGGTGATGACTTCGGCTGTTGCATACCATACAAAAATGTATAAGTAATTAATCAAATATAACATTAATTTAGAAACAGGTGGTTCCGACATTGGTTAAAACCGTAAATAAATATAAAAAAAGAAATTATGTAGTGATCAAGCTGCTACAAATATTTACCTTGCCACTTATTTGTCAACGCCACTCAAGCACCAAGTTATTATACAATCAAGGTACATTTAATTATAACAAATAGTTGCATTATAGTTTTCCACGGGATATTGCTTATCCAACCATTGACTGCTTATCCAACCATTGATGTAACAAATATCCCAGAACAACAGTGCAAGTATCAACAATATTTACGCTTAATTAATCAAGTAGAATATGACCCATCGAGTCCAAGCTCAAGCATTGACTTTCAAGGAACACAAATTATGTTACTATTTTGCATACTGCAAACAACTAGATGAGCAAATACTTTCAAAGTTCAACTTGGATTCTAGTGTGAGATTCAAACCTTCAGCAATTTTATGTGTGTCAAGCTACCAATTAAAGAGAACTCAATGACTTATGATGTGAAGGCAAACACACAATAAAACGCTAAAGAAGTAAGAAGATCAGCCCCGACATCTTTAGGTATGTGCCATTTTTATCTACATATACCAAAAATACATTCATAATACTGGTGATGTAGTGAGCCGAAATGCACCTAACATCTTACAAGTGAACTTCCTGTCTATTTCAGTATGCAAGGTTTCAGTAGTCACTAACAATATTTGATCATCACATATTTTGTAACACAAGGTTTCAGTACTGCAATAACTTGTTTTCTCCATCTACCTAATGTATCTTATATATTCACCATGTCAACCTCATTTAAACACCAACACACAAAGATAAAAATATTAATAAGTCGGCAAAATCCCTTGCTGTTTATATTAACGATTATAATGAATATAAAATGCTATGTATATTGTGTTACCAACACAAATCACCATCATTTAGATTGGATTCTCATATTTAGACATAAAATAGATAAGGATTACACTATAAATTAAACAAAAATATGAGAGATCTACGTTTACTTGCTGTAAATTTAACCCAAACTTACATAAAAGGCCCGTTTCATTCAAGCATTCCATCGAGCACTTGGTGGGCATCCTTAACCTGTAATATCTAAATATGAGAAAATGATAACCATTAATGAAATTAAGTTAGGCTGTAATAACAAAATAATCACACAAATACCTAATTTATGAAGACCGATTAGAGCTTAAACCCAAATTTCACGCACCTTAGAATTGGTGGATCCTGAAAAAACTTTAGAGGAAGAAAAATAGAAAAGGTATGATGCAAGGAGAAAGATAAAGGTAAGCGGGAATGAATGGATGTAAAGTGTCACGGTTTTGATTTTGGGGGAAAAAAGAGGCGGGATCTTGAGGGGGAGATTAACTTTTAGGGAAAAGATGGCTCTTAAATGAAAAACATATGTCTTTGATATGAAACAGAGATACCGGTCTTCTCTGGAAAAAAAACTAGTGTAATTTGCTATAAAACGACACCGGTTTAACTTACACGACCAGTTTGTAGGCAATCTCTTATTATAGAGACCGGTGTTTTCTTGAAAACCAGTAGTTATGTTACCCATCCCCGCTATCTTTACTGAATAGAGAGTGGTATTTTTATAACTGGTCTTTATTAAGGGGTGTTTATGAGCTTTTTTGTAGTAGTGTTTGACCCTTTGACCTTTGACCCCCTTTGACTCTACCTCACCCCTTATCCCTCCCAAGTCCCACGTGACCTGCAACCCTGCAACACCATCATCACCCTAGCCCCCTTCACCCTCTGCAACACTCCAAACAACCCCCTTGCATCTCCAAACAAGCACATAACTCCAAACTCTCACCACTGGCTCCAATTAATCAAAGGAAAAGGCCAAAAGCATTTGGGCGCCAAAAAGTTTAAACGGACAAGAT
Organism: Artemisia argyi; assembly: GCA_030686995.1. NCBI lineage: Eukaryota > Viridiplantae > Streptophyta > Magnoliopsida > Asterales > Asteraceae > Artemisia > Artemisia argyi. The sequence goes on along the minus strand of JARVZY010003500.1, from coordinate 8,790 downwards.
TGGGTCACATCATTCCTATGGTCAAGATTGAAGCTAGGAAGAGTCCAAATGAAGCTCAGAAACCCTAATGTGGAGATATAAAGGGGAAAGAAGCCATGGAGCAGAGGTGTTGGTTAATTTTTAGTGTAGTTTTAGTTTTAATTTAGTCACTTTCAGATTTATTGTAACTTTTAATTCTCAGTTAAAATTCCAGTACGTAACTTGTTACTTTTGATTAATCTAAGTTTCCAGTTAAATAATATTCAAGTTTCTGTTTAATTCTCAGTTTCATAACAAAAAAAAATATAATAATAATAATAATAATAATAATAATAATAATAATAATAATAATAATAATAATAATAATAATAATAATAATAATAATAATAATAATAAAGGAAGTAGAAAAGAAAAGACAAAGCAATTTTGGATGTTCTTGCGCTAGTACTCTTGGGAGTGTTAGTTTTGTGTTGTGGTTATTGACTCTCAGTCCTGAGCTTGGATCACTTGTAAGTTTTTTTTTTAGATTCTACAAATCTACTGTACAATAGCTTAATGATCCTAATTTGTGATCCAATGTACTTAAATCAGTGTGTTAGAAGTAGTTGCAGGGTTGTTTGATGGTTTTCATTCAGAATAGTTCAAGTTTGCTTGTTGTTAGAATTCCTAGTTAAATCTTGCATAACTTGTTTTAGCTCACATCACTGTGGATTCTGTATCATTTTAGTTTTTATATCATTAGTTTAGCTTAATTAATCCAGTTGCATTAGTAGAATTTTAGTTAGGGGCTTAACTCATTCAAAAAGCAAAAACAGTTTCATGTTAAGGGTTGTTTGGATTAAGTTTGTTCACTGAACTTCAGTGAAGTTTAGTTGTTGTCTATAGTTTAAACTTATCACTCTAGGTTCCTTAAGAACATTCTTAACATAAAAACTCAGTATCTTTTGGACAAAAGTCAAAATTAGCCTTCCATCTCTCTCATTTGTTCACTGTTGGGTTTGTAGGTTCTAAACCTTATTCTATCATCACCTTAAATGCAGCTTAATTCAGTTCATTGGTGGCTTAATACAGCAAAATCATCAATTAGAGATCAATCAAAAGTCATTAAAGTCAAAACATAGTTTTCTCAAAAAGTCAAATATTTTCAGTTACTCAGTTTTTACCAATTATTGTGGGAATTCTTGTGATTTGTGTGCTTGCATTTAGAACTTGTTCTTGTAATATGTTATTGTCCCCCACCTTGTCTTTGATATCCCAATATCATTTTATTTTTATGAATTTTTGTGGAAGCCATACATTGCCTCAATGTGGCCTGCAGGGGGACTGACCTCCCCTGCTCCATCTTACCATCTGATCTGCCAAGGTCCCAAGGGTCCCACAGGACTCCATAGTGGGCCCCAAAGCCTCCCCCTTGGCTCTTTTGAGAGCTTACCTAGCTGAGTATCAAACTCTTTGAATCAAGTGGCCTCAAACATTCTTGCCCCCTCCTCAATTTAGGCCTGCAAAAGCCTGTGTAGGCTGTTTGAATTGCGGAATTTGGAATTTGCTTATCTGCCTAATCAGCTTACTTTAGTGTTATTTTTTGTATGATTTAGCTTATTTGGATCTTTCAAGGTTGTTGTTAGCTTATTTTCCACTTAGGTGCTAGTTTTCAGCTTATTACTTTGCTTTTTCCATCACATACCACCCCTTTAGTTCCATAAGCCTCATCTGTTAGTGTTTTAGCTTATTTCAAGTGTTACTTTATTGTTGGTTCTGCTAAATCTCAGTACTTTTCACCATTTTCCATCCTATTCAAGCTTTTGTTCATTGTAGTGAGCTTATTCTCAGCTTCGTAAGCCTCATAAGCTTACTTTTGCTTATCTTAGTTCACTGTGGTGAAAATAAGCTCAAGCTGAGCTTATTTTAGGGTTTCTAAAAAGTTTCTTTTGTAAAAGTTGCATAATATTAGTGTTATAGTGTAATTGTAAAAGAAAAAACCAAAAAGAAAAATAAAAATAGAAAAGTGACCAGTGTGGTATTCGAACTTGAGTCATTTGGCTCAAGCCTCAAACCTAAGCCGTGCACCATCTGGGCTATGCTATTATTAGTGTTATAGTTTTCTTGTGTTATTTATATTATAGTGTGTGTCCAATTAAGCTTATACAAGCTTAACAGCTTATTTTCCAGCTTTTAAATTAGCTTGTCACCACTTTCATATTTTTCTTAGCTTAATATTACTACTTAGTATTTTTATAAAAAGTTTTATAATTTTCACTGTTCATATAGTATTTATTATAATTTAAATTAGCTTTATTAGTATTTAAATAGTTTTTAATTAATAACAATTAAATAAAAAGTCAAAAAAATAATTTTCTTTTTTCTAAAATTTTCTTTTATCATTAGGTTCGTAAAAATATAATTTTCATGTTTGTAAGGTTAGTGTAGCTCAAATTTCACTTTTTATTTCGCGCACTCGCGTTTTATTTAATAAACTTTTACATTTTTAAATTTAGGTTACGTTCATAAAAGTAGTTTGTAAAATAAGAAAAACCAAAAATTAAATAAAGTGATAGCTTCTATTTAAGCCGTTTAGCTTATTTTTCTGCTTATCTTTAAGCAAACTTTAATTTTAAGTTTTTACATTACATTTTGGTTAACTAGGTTTCAAGTTATTGTTAATATAGATTGTTTAAATCGTTCTCATTCGTATTTCCTTAGCGTAATCATTCAAACCCTTATAAACCCTTTCATGTCCAAATTCACCCGATCACAAACCCGTTTTGATTACAATCCACACCTCGTCGGGACATAACGACCCGGGGAAACACTGTACTTCCACGGAGATTTGGTCTGAGACGTTTTACTTAGTTAACCATTCACCTGGTCAATTTAGATTGACCGTTTGGGACCAATCAAAATTTGGCGCCGCTGCTGGGGAGGTTGTGCGCGTATTCTAAACGGTTTTACAGATTAGTGAAGCTGGATATACACCCTTTGTATATTTACCACCTTTGTTCATATTTTCCTTTTATAAAAACAAAAACGTTCCTGAAAACTTTTTAAAATTAGTTTTCAACGAACACAAAAACACAAAAAGATTTTCTTTCTTATAAAATGTTTATCAAAAATCCCAAAAATATCCATCTTTACCCTCCTACCTTTTTTATTCTTCATCCCTTTACCCTCTATCCTTCTGATTCTACCTTCTTCCACTTGTCCCATAATTGATTCTAATGGCATCTCTCGATGACGATTTCTTTGAACAAAGGGCCTTTAAGAGCAAAATTGAAAAAATTCAGGCCTTATCAAAAATGTCGAGATGTCGTGTTGATTATGATGGACCATCGATCCCTATTCCCTCTCCGGTGTGGGAAATGGATCAAGAAACCGGGGTGACAAAGGACCCTGTACTTCCCTCTGACAATGGAATTGCTAAATACGTCCAACCTACGGTTGTCCAAAAACCTAAGCTTACAATTGCTCCTAAATCATCAAGAATTGATCCTAACCTTTCACGGTTTATGGTTAAAATTTTGTCAAGCAAACGTACAGAGCTTAGGGCAGTGACTAAAAAGAATGACTTGCCCAATCTTCACGTTTATCAAGAACAAAAACCCGAGACCATAACGCAAGTGGTGGAAATTCCTAGCTCTAAGAGCACACCACTTGTCCCACCTCCAGATTTTATCCCTTGTGTTGGTTGTGGTGAGCCGCTTTTCGGTTTACCATGTCGTTGGTGTACATGTGAAAAATGTGGTAATGATATTCGAGACGGAAGTTGTTTGTTTTGTGGTTCGAGGAATTCATTTGCTTATGATCCTAATCAGAACTCATTCAATGACTCTTCAAATTTTTCCAATTACCCATCACATTCATACGAGCAAGAATCATATTATCCAAATCAGAATTATGCTTCTTGTCAAAATACACCAAACTTCTCAAGTGAATATTGTGGAGGCCCTCACCAAGGTTTTGATTGTCAAAATAGTCAAAATTTTGGTTATGACCAATATCCATACACTTCACCAAACCAGACTCAACAGTTTTACTGTTGTGAGTACTGTGGTGGCCCACACTATAGTTCTGATTGTCAATCGGGCAACACGCTTGTCTATGAGCAGTTTCCTGATAACAATTATGACTCAAGCACATACGACTCACAGCCACATCAGTTTTACTGTTGTGAATACTGTAGAGGTCCTCACTTTAGCTCGGATTGTCAAACAAGGAATCCATTTCCTTGTAACGATTATGACTATTCAATTCAAGACCAACCTCCACAGTACCAAATGATCCAAGAAACTCTTCGTGATACCGAGCAAGACCTTTTACTAGAGGCTCGTGAAATTTTGCAAAAACTTAAGGAGGAGTTTGCCACTACATTGTTTCAAGATTCTCGTGAGAAATCAATGGCAGAATTACTTGCTGAAGAACGAGAGGATAGAAATAAAATAAGCATGGAAGAATTACTTGCTGAGCAAAGAGCGTCTAAAATACGTGCCAATCTTCGCTATGCTGCTCTATATGATGATGATGATGATGAAAATAACATTGTTATTATTCAAAAAGATTCATCAGTTGTAATTCCTTCCATTGAAAATCAGGGAGAAAATAATGTGACAAAGTCACTAGCCGTTGATCAAATGGAACTTGAAAATTCCATAACTTCTAGTACTTCTAAACTCCCTCAGTTTATTGATATCACACCCGAAGTTCACACTCACTCTCCAAATATGGGGGATGAGCATCTTAGCACTGTTCCTCAAAAGGAATCGGACGAATTCATAAAGTCTAGTGTTGAGAACCTTGTCCCAATCCCAGGAGAGTCACAGGGAACTTTTGATCATGTGTGTGACTTACCTTATCACCCTGAAAATCCAAAAGATCATTTTGAGACTTTCTCCGATTTTAATGACGATTGTACATCTTATGGAGAAGTTGAGTATGAAGAGGCACCATTGCCTCATTCTGATGTTGACCCTCTTATTGAGGAGTTCACAGATGAACTTACTCACATCAATCCACTTCCATTGGGAAGTGATGATGGTCTCCTTGATTTTGAAGCCGATATGGGAGAAACTGAAAATCTTTTAAACTCTAATCCCAACATCGAGCTTAGTACTTCACATGCTGATGAAAATTCTTTATCTTCTGGAGACATCAGTCATGTGGAAGGATTACCTTCTGAGTTAGTTAGCTTAGAAGAAAAGAATGATGAGATTGACACTGAAATCAAGGATGAAGCACTTCGTGCAACATTAATGAATGTCAACCTCCTCATTTCTAAAATCAAGGCTTTCAATATGAAACCTATTTCATCTCCTATCCCGATTAAGGATAGTGACATTTTCTCCGACGATCCTATTCCGGAGTTTGAAGCCTTTACTTTTGATCATATGGGAGAGAAGATTAGTGGTAGTACCACTTCTCATTCTCAAATTTCTCTCCCCGAATATGATTCATTCACCTTTGAGGAGTTCTCCGGTGAACTCACTCATATCATGACTCCTCTGGAGTATGATAGCCCGGGGGGAAATGCACTCAATCATGAGAATTTACAAATTCCCACCCTCCCGCCCGAGATGTTTTCAAACCAAATGAGCTTAACCTTTGAAATCCAAAATCAGGCTAATGAGCCTGCTTTCGAGGAAGAAGATCTTATCATGATTTTCATCATGGTTTTCTTCCTTTTCTTCACCTACAGGGTGACTTCTCCTGTTCTACACTCCTTCGGGAATGAAGACATTATCTTTGACCCCGGCATCACCGCTTATAGTTTATACTATCTTAAGCCTGGGTCTGTATATCTCATCGGTGTGGAACTTTCACGTGCTTCAAATGTTTGTCCAAACATCTTGAATGAAAGTCCGATGGAGATTGTCTCTTCCACTCCATGCTTCCCCAAGGTCAAATGAATTCGGGGTCGAGCCAAGCTAGCGACTCGGTAAACAAAAACAGTAGCATGTACTTAGGGTTTTCACCCTAAGTGTGAGGGAGTTACCCCTACTATGGTTACAAATAAAGTGAAAAAAATGATGTTTTCCACATTTAGCTTGTAATGTTGCCCTTTTATGTTCAAAATGTCGGCATAATAGCCGGGACTTTGAATATTGAGGACAATATTCAATTCTAAATGTGTGCGGGGGGGGGGGGGGGGGGGGGATTCTAGCAAATTTTATCACATTTTACTATCTAGTACCCCCGTTTTTTACCAAAATTTTTAAAAATTTTTTTCACTAAAGTTCAAAATTTTTTGTGGTTATCAGTCCGCCATGTCTAACCGACAAAAGGATTGGCTAGTCCAGGAGCAAACGGCTCTTGGTAAAGATATCTCAAATCCGTTGATGGCTTGCAATTTGCCCAAAATTGTATGGTAAATCAACTCGCCATATCCCAAAAAGTGAATGAGTTGGCTAGCCCGCAAGATTATGGCTTGTGGTAAAGGCAGTGGAAAAACCATAATTGGTAATCATCTCACCAAGATGTTGACTATTCCATCAAGAGTTGGCTAGTCCAGAAGCAAACGGCTTTTGGTGAAGACTAATCAAATCCGTTGACAGCTGGTGGTTTGCTCAAAATCACATGGTTATCAGGTGGACCATAGTTCTTACTTGAATCGATACATCTGGCTACTCCAGAAGTGATGGCTTTTGGTAAAGAGTTTAAAATCCATTGAGTTTTCAAAACAATTATTGCTAGGGACTAGCAATAGTTTAGTGTGGGGGATTGATGAGTGCTCAAACACTCATCATTTTTGGTCAAATCTGAACTGCAAAACATGCAAAAACACTCAGTAATGCATCAAAATACTAAAAATATTTCAAAATTGTGTTTTATATGTTGTAGATGCAAAATGTTTAAAAATAAATGAAAAACGAACAAAGTTTGCATAATTGGCAGTTTCAGTCCCTCAAGTATCAAAAAATTGACAAAACTAGTCCCTGAAAGTTTAAAATGAAAGAAAAGTCAACCCAAGGCATTTAAAAGTCAAAAATTATCAAAAACGATCCTTGGGTGAAAACTTTGAGAAAATTACATAAATGGTCCCTGCAGTTTGGAAAATTACACAAATGGTCCTTGGGGTTTTGAAATATAAAAAATTATCAAAAATCGCCCTTGTGCTATTCACCTATGTCAAAAATAATCCTTATTACAACTTTGGATTATTTACAAATTGGGTCCTCAAATTTCAGAAAAGTACAAAATTGGTCCTTGTGTTATTATACCTTACGAACCAAACCGGACCCTATTTGTATTACTCCCTAAATCCAAAATTAAACCCAAATAACAACACAACCCCACCCAATCCAATACCAAAGCCCACCACCTCATAAACCTGGCCCAAACCAACCCTTAGCCCACCCCCGTTCCTAATAATATTAATCCTTTGACCCTTTGACTCCACCTCAACCCTTATCCCTCCCAAGTCCCACGTGACCTACAACCCTGCAACACCATCATCACCCTAGCCCCCTTCACCCTCTGCAACACTCCAAACAACCCCCTTGCATCTCCAAACAAGCACATAACTCCAAACTCTCACCGCTGGCTCCAATTAATCAAAGGAAAAGGCCAAAAGCATTTGGGCGTCAAAAAGTTTAAACGGACAAGATTGGGTCATATCATTCCTATGGTCAAGATTGAAGCTAGGAAGAGTCCAAATGAAGCTCAGAAACCCTAATGTGGAGATATAAAGGGGCAAGAAGCCATGGAGCAGAGTTGTTAGTTAATTTTTAGTGTAGTTTTAGTTTTAATTTAGTCACTTTCAGATTTATTGTAACTTTTAATTCTCAGTTAAAATTCCAGTATGTAACTTGTTACTTTTGATTAATCTAAGTTTCCAGTTAAATAATATTCAAGTTTCTGTTTAATTCTCAGTTTCATAACAAAAATATAATAATAATAATAATAATAATAATAATAATAATAATAATAATAATAATAATAATAATAATAATAATAATAATAATAATAATAATAATAATAATAATAATAATAATAATAAAAAGGAAGCAGAAAAGAAAAGACAAAGCAATTTTGGATGTTCCTGGGCTAGTACTCTTGGGAGTGTTAGGTTTGTGTTGTGGTTATTGACTCTCAGTCCTGAGCTTGGATCACTTGTAAGTTTTTTTTTAGATTCTACAAATCTACTGTACAATAGCTTAATGATCCTAATTTGTGATCCAATGTACTTAAATCAGTGTGTTAGAAGTAGTTGTAGGGTTGTTTGATGGTTTTCATTCAGAATAGTTCAAGTTTGCTTGTTGTTAGAATTCCTAGTTAAATCTTGCATAACTTGTTTTAGCTCACATCACTGTGGATTCCGCATCATTTTAGTTTTTATATCATTAGTTTAGCTTAATTAATCTAGTTGCATTAGTAGAATTTCAGTTAGGGGTTTAACTCATTCAAAAAGCAAAAACAGTTTCATGTTAAGGGTTGTTTGGATTAAGGTTGTTCACTGAACTTCAGTGAAGTTTAGTTGTTGTTTATAGTTTAAACTTATCACTCTATGTTCCTTAAGAACATTCTTAACATAAAAACTCAGTATCTTTTGGACAAAAGTCAAAATTAGCCTTCCATCTCTCTCATTTGTTCACTGTTGGGTTTGTAGGTTCTAAACCTTATTCTATCATCACCTTAAATGCAGCTTAATTCAGTTAATTGGTGGCTTAATACATCAAAATCATCAATTAGGGATCAATCAAAAGTCATTAAAGTCAAAACATAGTTTTCTCAAAAAGTCAAATATTTTCAGTTACTCAGTTTTTACCAATTATTGTGGGAATTCTTGTGATTTGGGTGCTTGGATTTAGAACTTGTGTTTGT
>JARVZY010003499.1:17500-22500 GCA_030686995.1 Artemisia argyi | reverse complement strand
CTAGTGATTGTATTTATATGTTTATTCTGATAGAAAATACGATATTCAAATATAAAATAAATTATTTTTCGTCGAATGACTATTCATCTATTGTATTTTTATGCAAATATGGAGCAAGAAAACTCTATGAAAAGATGGTGGTTCAATTCGATGTTATTTAAGAAGGAGTTCGAACACAGATGCAGGCTAAGTAAATCAACGGGAAGTCTTGGTCCTATTGCAAGTGCCGTTGAAAGTAAAGATCCGAGTATAAATGATACGGATAAAAACATTCAGAGTTGCGGTGGTCATGACAATTACAATAATGTTGATCTTTTTTTTGGCGTCAAGGACATTCGGAATTTCATCTCTGATGATACTTTTTTAGTTAAAGATAGTAATGGGGACAGTTATTCTATATATTTTGATATTGAAAATCATATTTTTGAGATTGACAATGATCATACTTTTTGTAGTGAACTAGAAAATTCTTTTTATCGAAATTCTAGTTATCTCAATAATGGATCTAAGAGTAAGAATCCCCACCAGGATCATTACATGGATGATACTCAGTATACTTGGAATAATCACATTAATAGTTGCATTGACAGTTATCTTCAGTCTCAAATCTGTATTGATAGTTACATTGTAAATGGTAGTGACAATTCCAGTAACAATTACATTTCTAGTTCCATTTGTAGTGAAAGTGGAAATAGGACTAAAACCCGGGATGCCATAAGGAGTGATCAAACTATACGAGAAAGTTCTACCGATCTGGATGTAAATCAAAAATACAGTCATTTGTGGGTTCAATGCGAAAATTGTTATGGATTAAATTATAAGAAATTTTTTAAATCAAAAATGAATCTTTGGTGAACAATGTGGATATCATTTGAAAATGAGTAGTTCTGATAGAATCGAACTTTTGATTGATTCGGGTACTTGGGAGCCTATGGATGAAGACATGGTCTCTCTGGATCCCATTGAATTTCATTCGGAGGAGGAGCCTTATAAAAATCGTATCGATTCTTATCAAAGAAAGACAGGATTAACCGAGGCTATTCAAACAGGTATAGGGCAATTAAACGGTATTAACGTAGCAATTGGGGTTATGGATTTTCAGTTTATGGGGGGTAGTATGGGATCCGTAGTTGGGGAGAAAATTACCCGTTTGATTGAATACGCCACTAAAGAATTTCTACCTCTTATTATAGTGTGTGCTTCCGGAGGGGCACGCATGCAAGAAGGAAGTTTGAGCTTGATGCAAATGGCTAAAATATCTGCTGCTTTATATGATTATCAATCAAATAAAAAGTTATTCTATGTACCAATCCTTACATCTCCTACTACCGGCGGGGGGTGACAGCTAGTTTTGGTATGTTGGGGGATATCATTATTGCCGAACCCGATGCCTACATTGCCTTTGCGGGTAAAAGAGTAATTGAACAAACATTAAATAAAACAGTACCCGAAGGTTCACAAGCGGCTGAGTATTTATTCCAGAAGGGCTTATTCGATCTAATCGTACCACGTAATCCTTTAAAAAGCGTTCTGAGTGAGTTATTTCAACTCCACACTTTCTTTCCTTTGAATCAAAATTAGAACATGAAGTTGAATTATTTTGAGCAAACAAGTAATTAGTTTATCGGAATAATAGAATTTTATCTTTCTATACCTTACGATAATCCTATTTTGACTAAGAATCCCTGCTGGATGGGATTCTAACAAACCCTTTAATATATAAAACTAAATAAATAGAATCTAATTCATTTTTAAGAAACTTTTTGCTTAGTAAATTAAATTTGAAGACAAGAGAAAAAAATGAATCAAATAATATCTCATCCATATCCTTTCAAATCTTTCATGTAGAGGGATGAAAAACTACATTATATACTCATTTAGAATTTAGAATTAGAATAGATTAGAGAGATATTAATTAATAATAATTCCAATTTAGAATTATCAAATTATACTTATAATAAGATATAAGATATCTTTATATATAATATCTTTATATTCTATAAATATAAAATCTAAATAATAATAACAGGTACAAATAGTAAAGCGAGGTACCCATTCTATGACAACTCTTAACTTTCCCTCTGTTTTGGTCCCTTTAGTAGGCCTAGTATTTCCGGCAATCGCAATGGCTTCTTTATTTCTTCATGTTCAAAAAAACAAGATTGTTTAGAGCCGAGGGCACAAAATCTCATTTTTAAACTGACGCTTGTATCATAACACAGATATCCTTTTAGCAAAATATGGTATAAGCGTCTTCCGACGAAAATCTCCCAAAATGCTATATTCTAGCTATTTTCAAATAGACCCGAATTGGCGGACGGCTTAATTGTAAAGTTGGTCCATCTATATGCATGTGGCTATCTTTAGTGAGATCATACGAAGGGTATGTTATTAGTTTAGATCTAACCAATTTAATGAATTACTCCTAAAGGTTCACATCAAACTAGTGCTAGTTGATGCGAGTTACTTCGGAAACAAAAGGACTAAAGTAAAATTCATTTGGGGTATTCTCTCAATTCCAAAAAAAAGCAACTGGATCAACTATGAGTTGTCGATCAGAACATATATGGATAGAACCTATAACAGGGGCTCGAAAAACAAGTAATTTCTGCTGGGCTGTTATCCTTTTTTTAGGTTCATTAGGATTCTTGTTGGTTGGAACCTCGAGTTATCTTGGTAGAAATTTGATATCTTTATTTCCGTCTCAGGAAATCGTTTTTTTTTCCACAAGGAATTGTGATGTCTTTCTATGGGATCGCGGGTCTTTTTATTAGCTCTTATTTGTGGTGCACAATTTCGTGGAATGTAGGTAGTGGTTATGATCGATTTGATAGAAAAGACGGAATAGTGTGTATTTTTCGTTGGGGATTTCCTGGAAAAAATCGTCGGGTCTTCCTCCGATTTCTTATAAAAGATATTCAGTCCGTCAGAGTAGAAGTTAAAGAGGGTATTTATGCTCGTCGTGTCCTTTATATGGATATCAAAGGCCAGGGAGCCATTCCATTGACTCGTACTGATGAGAATTTTACTCCACGGGAAATGGAACAAAAAGCTGCTGAATTGGCCTATTTCTTGCGTGTACCAATTGAAGTGTTTTAAGAAATGAGCCGACAAATGCATGCTTTCTCAGCAGGAGGGCAAAAACGCAAGAATCCTCTTTTTCTATAACATAACTTAATTGAAATTTCTTCAGAACATCCATTCGAGTCAAAGCAGACATATATGGAACAATAAAAAAATAAAAAAAAATAATAATAAAAAAGAGTGAATAGATTCATAGATTCGATACTTGTAATAGAACTGATGCGTGAGAGAAATCTTAGATTACATAAAGTCGACGAATAAGATTCATTAACAATTCACAGATGAAAAAATGGCAAAAAAGAAAGCATTAACTCCTCTTTTCTATCTTGCATCTATAGTATTTTTGCCTTGGTGGATTTCGCTCTCATTTCAAAAAAGTCTGGAATCATGGATTACAAATTGGTGGAATACTAGGCAATCCGAAACTTTTTTGAATGATATTGAAGAAAATAGTATTCTAGAAAAATTCAAAGAATTAAAGGAACTCCTCCTCTTAGAGGAAATGATCAAGGAATACTCGGAGACACATCTACAAAACCTTCGTATAGGAATTCACAAAGAAACAATCCAATTAATCAAGATACACAATGAGGGTCGTATTCATACGATTTTGCACTTCTCGACAAATATAATCTGTTTCATTATTCTAAGTGGTTATTCTATTTTGGGTAATAAAGAACTTGTTATTCTTAACTCTTGGGCTCAGGAATTCCTATATAACTTAAGTGACACAATAAAAGCTTTTTCTCTTCTTTTATTAACTGATTTATGTATCGGATTTCATTCGCCCCGTGGTTGGGAACTGCTGATTGGCTTTGTCTACAAGGATTTTGGATTTGTTCATAATGATCAAATTATATCTGGCCTTGTTTCCACTTTTCCAGTCATTCTAGATACAATTTTAAAATATTGGATTTTCCGTTATTTAAATCGCGTATCTCCGTCACTTGTAGTGATTTATCATTCAATGAATGACTGAAAAATTATCTACCTAATCTAATTATAATGTTTCTTATTACTTTGCAGTTGTACATAAGCAAAGCATTGAAAAAAACTTTATATTTCTACCCATCCCGGAGATTCATCCTATATTCCTATATATTAATCCAGTCAAATTATTATTATTCCAGTAAATAACAGAATCGTGGATAGGAAACTCCATTAGTGACCTACCCCAATTTATTGTAGAAATTTTCGGGATCAATGGTTGGACCATGCAAACTAGAAATACTTTTTCTTGGATAAAGGAACAGATTACTCGATCTATTTCCATATCGCTCATGATATATATCATAACTCGTACATCCATTTCAAATGCATATCCCATTTTTGCACAGCAGGGTTATGAAAATCCACGAGAAGCCACTGGACGTATTGTATGCGCCAATTGCCATTTAGCTAATAAACCAGTGGATATTGAGGTTCCGCAAGCGGTACTTCCCGATACTGTATTTGAAGCAGTTGTTCGAATTCCCTATGATATGCAACTGAAACAAGTTCTTGCTAATGGTAAAAAGGGGGGTTTGAATGTAGGGGCTGTTCTTATTTTACCAGAGGGTTTTGAATTAGCCCCTCCCGATCGTATTTCCCCCGAGATAAAAGAAAAGATGGGCAATCTGTCTTTTCAGAGTTATCGCCCCAACCAAAAAAATATTCTTGTCATAGGCCCTGTTCCTGGTCAGAAATATAGTGAAATCACCTTTCCTATTCTTTCCCCCGACCCCGCTACTAAGAAAGACATTCACTTCTTAAAATATCCTATATACGTAGGCGGAAACAGAGGAAGGGGCCAAATTTATCCTGATGGGAGCAAGAGTAACAATACAGTTTATAATGCTACAGCATCAGGTATAGTAAGCAAAATCCTACGAAAAGAAAAGGGGGGATACGAAATAACCATAGCGGATGCATCCGAT
>JARVZY010003499.1:10000-12500 GCA_030686995.1 Artemisia argyi | reverse complement strand
AAAATGACATTATATATATAACATATTTAACATAGTTAAAGATAATTATAAACAAACCAAATCCTATTTATTTATTCTAATTAGAGATCTGGCTTAAATAGTATTTTAGGGATAAGAAATAAACTAACCAAACCATGGATAAATCCAAGCGAACTTTTCTTAAATCCAAGCGATCTTTTCGTAGGCGTTTGCCCCCGATCCAATCGGGGGATCGAATTGATTATAAAAACATGAGTTTAATTAGTCGATTTATTAGTGAACAGGGAAAAATATTATCTAGACGAGTGAATAGATTGACCTTGAAACAACAACGATTAATTACGATTGCTATAAAACAAGCTCGTATTTTATCTTTGTTACCTTTTCTTAATAATGAGAAACAGCTGGAAAGAACCGAGCCGACCACTAGAACTCCTAGTCTTAGAGCCCGAAAAAGATAGGTTTACACTTTCGTCACTTGAATTCAAATCCCCATCTGAACTCAAATGCGGATTGATATTTTGTTGGAAAAATCCAAGAATCCGGATTGAATTCTCGTGTCGTAAGAAAAAAAAAAAAAGAATAATCTGGGAAGAAGAAATTGTTTTTATTGGACGTGTTGATTCATATTTATTTTGACTACTTTATCATATTTTATCATATATTATATTAATTATATTCTATTCATTTTTATTCGACCTTCCCGGAGTTCATTCTCCGGGCAACTCCGTTTAACCGGTGGATTCCTTCCAACTCACTTCTTTTATGATCTCATTGGAAATCATATAAAGACAATTCCTATTTGATATAGCTATTTGTGCAAGTATTTTACGATTAAGAAGCAACTGTCTCTTGTACAGATCATTTATTAATCTACTATAACTATAGCATACCCCCCTTTCACGAATTGCTGCATTTATTCGAGTGATCCACAAACGACGAAAATTTATTTTTTGCCTATCCCTATCCCGATGAGCCGAAACCAAAGCTCTTATTTTTTGTTGAGTAATAGTTCGAGTAAGTCTTGAATGAGCCCCCCGAAAGCTTGATGCAAATAAACGAATTTTTGTTCTACGTCTCCGAGCGATATATCCCCGTCTAATTCTGGTCATTGAATAAATGAAACTTTAACGAATAACTAATAGATTTCCTTTCTTTCAGTTATTCTTTTGCCCCTTTCCTAGTATATTAATAACAAAACGGATTTTTCCAATGTATAAACTAAAAATTCCAATGGCTTTGGCTACTATAACCTTCCCAACCACGATTTTTTATTTTTTCTAGGCATTTCACCTCGAAATACGAAATTGTACTTAAAAAATAGCAATGATAAAGAAATAGTGGATTCCATCGTTTCTATGGTTACTTCTTAAACGGTGAGGTCTTCTCTATACACCGGAGCCTTTACTTCATTTAATCAATGTTATTGCTAACTTGTATAGTTCACATTCTTCGGCTCTACCCATGAATTATCCAGTAATAGGTCTTTCACAACGAGCTCTACCTATACAGTAACGGTATTTAATTATGAAAGTTGGCTGGGTAGCTGACCCTGTTAGTCCGTTCTTGCAAGAGGCGTCTAGGTTAACTAAGATTTCCTCCGCTTAATGGATAACCATTTGCTACCAATGGAGAATTGCTTCTCATCTTGAATTGAGGTGAGTGGTTTTACACCAATAGAAACCATAAATTTCATACACAATAAAAGGGATATGATCCATTTTCTTATTTTTAGATAGTAAATGTAGTTCGTTTTTCCCTTCTATCCTATTTGATCATTGATATTTGAACATTGTCCTCTTTCCTTTGTTCTAGTTCATGATCTGAACGAGTCGCACATACACCCTAGTACATGTTCCTCGACGCTGAGGGCATCCCCGAAGCGCGGGGGATTTTGTGACATTTCTAATTGGCTGTCTTGTATTTCTAATAAGTTGTTTAATCGTTGGCATGTTGAATCATATACATAATGGACTGGTTTAGATCGATCCTAACCGGATGATTATGAATTACAATTACAATAGTAAATAAAAATCATAGAATATTAAACTCGGCAGGGTGAATTTTAAATCACGACTTGACGTGAAATTGAAATAAAGGCTATTCTCATTCAACCGCTACAAGATCAACAATTCCATAAGCTTGGGCTTCTGTTGCTGACATAAAAACATCTCTTTCCATGTCTTCGGATACAACCCATAAAGGTTTGCCCGTTCTTTGTACATAAACCCTTGTCAGGGTTTCACGTAGTTTCAGCAGTTCTCCCACTTCCAGGATGAATTCTCCCGTTGCTACTTCAGAAAAAGAACCAGCGGGTTGATGGATCATTACCCTGATGATATAAGATAATAAAAAGTTTCTCTATTTCGCACGATGAGGGGAAGATAAAAGAAAGATAAAAGAATAACAAGAAAAAAGATAGAATCGAACAACCGTACGGGCATTATGCATTGCATACGGCTCTACAATAAAATTGACCCTTACCTTCAAAAAATAGGATCGATTAGACCCCGATCGGTAA
>JARVZY010003499.1:0-2500 GCA_030686995.1 Artemisia argyi | reverse complement strand
AGAATTCCTAAAATTTGTTTGACATCTTCTATGTGAAAATGCTCCATTTTCATAAGATCTTCTTGGCTGTTATTCAAAAGGTCCAACAGTGTATATATATTGGATCTTTTGAGGCAATTATAGATCCTGGGGAGGCAATTCTGATTGGTCAATAAAAATCGATTTCAACGCCATTTTTTTTTTATTTTTTGTTAGTTTAGCCAATTTATCATAAAAGGTAAAAGGGGGGTAAAGGAATCATGTGTTGATTGTCCTCTAAATTTAAATTTTCTTCTTTGGTATGTAAAAAGGGAATCAATAAATCAATCAAATTCCGGGAGGCTTCGTGAAGTGCTTCTTTAGGAGTTAAACTTCCATTTGTCCATATTTCGAGAAATAGTATCTCTTTGTTACCATTTTCATAAGAATGAATACTATGATTCGCATTTCGAACAGGCATGAATACAGGATCTATAGGATAACTTCCATCTTGAAAGGTATTTGGCGCTTTTATAAGATATCCACGATTCTTCTCTATTTGTAATCCAATAACCAACTCAATGGGTTCTGTCAAGGTAGCTATATGTTGTGTATTATCGACGATTTCTACATAAGGCGGTAAGATGATATCTTGAGCAGTTACATATCCAGGGCCCCTGACACAAATAGACGCCTCACAAGTTCCATAGAGATTACTTCTCAATACGATTTCTTTCAAATTCATTAAAATTTCATGTACCGATTCTTGAATACCCATTATGGTAGAATATTCGTGTGATATTTTCTCAAATTTTGCGCGTGTGATACATGTTCCTTCGATTTCTCCAAGCAAAGCTCTTCGCATCGCAATGCCTATTGTGTCTGCTTGACCTTTCATAAGCGGAGACAGAATAAAGCGCCCATAAAAAAGACGCTTACTGTCTGCTGCTGATTCAACACACTTCCACTGGAGTGTCCGAGTAGATACTGTTATTTTCTCTCGAACCATAATAATATTATTTGATCAGATCATTGAATCATTTATTTCTCTTGTTTCTCTTGCTATTGAAATATCTTCCATTTTTTTTTCTATACACGTCTTTTTTTCGGGGGTCTACAGCCATTATGTGGCATAGGAGTTACATCCCGTACGAAAGTTAATAGTATACCACTTCTGCGAATAGCTCGTAATGCTGCGTCTCTTCCGAGACCGGGACCTTTAATCATGACTTCTGCTCGTTGCATACCTTGATCTACTACTGCACGAATAGCATTTGCCGCTGCGGTTTGAGCAGCAAATGGTGTCCCTCTTCTTGTACCTCGGAAGCCACAAGTACCGGCAGAGGACCAAGAAACCACTCGCCCCCGTACATCTGTAACAGTCACAATGGTATTATTGAAACTTGCTTGAATATGAATAACCCCCTTTGGTATTTTACGTGTACTCTTACGTGAACCAATACGTCCACGTGAACCCTTTTTCGGTATAGCTTTTGCCATATTTTATCATCTCATAAATTTGAGTCAGAGATATATGGATATATCCATTTCATGTCAAAACAGATCCCCTATTTGTATATCAGGTCTTTAATGAGCCTTATTATCCTTGTCTTTGTTTATGTCTTGGGTTCGAACAAATTACTATAATTCGTCCCCTACGACGTATTAGTCGACATTTTTCACAAATTTTACGAACGGAAGCTCTTATTTTCATATTTGCCACTCCTTACTTTAATTTTGAATCTACTTCTTGGAAGAAAATAAGTTTCTTGAAATTTTCAATTTTTAATGGTATTCCTACGAAATAAATAGGGAAATACCTAATCTTTCGAATCTTTGTTGCGGAGTCGATAAATTATACGACCTCTGGTTGAATCATACCGACTTACTTCAATTTTGACTCTATCGCCTGGCAGTATCCGTATAAAACTACGTCGGATCTTTCCTGAAACATGACCTAGAATCATATCTTCATTATCTAAACGAACCCGGAACATACCGTTGGGAAGCGATTCAGTAATTAAACCTTCATGAATCCATTTTTGTTCTTTCATTCCAGGCAAAACCCCCTTGAAGTATTAACTAGTGGAGGAAGAACCCTATTAGACAACCCAGCACTTCTCTTTTCTTTTTCACAAATAAGAAGTTTCATATTCAATTCGGATATTAGAAAGATTACCATATATAACACAAAATTTCTCCGCCTATTCTTTCTAGTCGAGCCTCTCGGTCTGTCATTATACCCCGAGATGTAGAAAGAATTACAACACCCATCCCACCTAAAATTCTAGGAATTCTTTGATAGTTAGAATAGATTCGTAGACCCGGCCGACTGATCCGTTTTAAATTTAAAAGATTTCTATAAGTGCTTTTCCTATTCCTTTTATGTCGTAGGGTTAAAACCAAAAAATATTTGTTGTTTTCTCGATGTTTTCTCACGTTTTCGATAAAACCCTCTCGTAAAAGTATTTTCACAATACTTTCGCTGATATTAGTAGATGCTACTCGAACCACGCTTTTTCTATACATATCGGCATTTCGT
>JARVZY010003498.1:0-21792 GCA_030686995.1 Artemisia argyi | reverse complement strand
AGAAGAGAGCGTACGACAATATGAAGAAGAACTTAAGTCTCATGCATTGAGAATGAAGGAAGAAAATGGTGAAAGAAGCAAATGCAAAGATTGTTGAGATGTGTTGCATAATATATACACAATAGCCTTCCATCCCCCCTCCCTAGTAAACAATATGTTGCTTTTGGTAAAGCTTTTGATACACTCTCTAACTCTATAACTTGTAACAATGAGTTGGATCAAATGCATTTGATAACCTTTATGATATTTTGGGTATTCGGATGATTATTACTATTTTTGGTTTGATTTGCATATCTAGAGATATTTGGTTTTAAATTAGTGTGTATTACAAGATAAAACTGGAATGTTATTTTAAAGAAGAAATTGTGTATGTTTTTGCAATGGATTTGCAACCGAATTGATGAAGTTTAAATAACAATTTTGAATTAAGAAATTTTTGTTGCAAATCTTACTGATGTAAACACGGCTGCAAATTTTGATGGTTGCAAAAGTTACCATTGCAAAACCCGTAGCAAATTATGACCGTTTCAAATTATGTGTTGATGCAAAAAAATATTCGTTGCAAAAATGTGGGAGTCTTCGTTGCAAAAAGAGTATGTAGTTCCAACGAATTATCTTTCATTTCAAAACGGTTGCAAAAAGATTTATACTTCTTGCAATTCGGATGCAAACAAAATTTGCATGGAGCCTTTTGCAATAGTTGAAAAATGTTGCATTTCCATTGCAAACAACCTTTTGCAATGAATTTGCATCGTATTTGGATGGTTGCATTAGGCCTGTTTTGTTGTAGTGTAAATAATGCTAAATGATCAAACGGGCTTGGCTCGATACTACAAACGATGTTAATCCTCAATACTAGTTGTGGTAGCATCAAACCAATAGAGTACCCATTTCAAATTGGTCAGGGTGTACTTAAGAGCTTTGGTCCAGCTCTCCTGTTTGTTGAAGCTCTGCGTGATTGAATAGTCTCCTACTTTGTCGATCTCGATCTTGTAAGGAAGCTTAAAACGTTCCTCCCGTGGTACGTTGTTTTCTTTGTCTTTGTTGTTTGCAAATTCTGCAAAATCTTTCAGACATGCCAAGAACAATGTCATTGACTTGTCATATTCAGTGCTCCAAAACTGATTTACTGGACCAAACAACTTATAGGTATTGTCAATGCTGCTATCCATAATCCGAGGATAACTTCCCATTGGAAGAATTTTTATTCGGGATTGGAATTGTTGCATTGAAATATTGAGCCATTATGTTGAGCAAAAGGCAAGCTTGACCCCATGCAGCATTTATCTCATCCCACGTAATCGGAATTTCAGGAAGCCTTCCAAGCCTCCTACTGTTAATTGTTACAAATTCTCCATCACACCGAACTGGAAAGGCGTCTTTGAGAACATTGGTCTTCTTGAGGAGTTCAAACTGTGCTTCTGAAACTTCAGTTTTGGCCAATATCTCGTCTCTCTTTTCTTGATGAGATATTAACCAAAACTGGAAATTATTGAACTCATGCCAATACCGTTCCTCCAACTCTTTAAAGCGGTTAGATTTAATCTCAACTTCCTTCAATTCGCTAGTTAATTCACTGCACTGTTTTTTAGTTTCTTTAATCGCTGCTTCAAGTTTATGTTCTTCTTCTTCTTCTAACTTAAGTTATTCCCTCAAAAAGTCAGCTTCACTAAGCTCATTCCTCGGCTGACCCTCCAATCGTTGTAGACAAGCTTCGTATGCCTATATATCCCTATTTACATCTTCAACCTCCTTATCAAGTGTCACACCCCGCCACGGCGGAAACGCGCGGGTGTAACTTCATGGATATCATCACAACACCTGGTGTCAACATAGAGAACAACTACATGCACATAAATAGAGCAATGTACCAACACACAATGTTGTAACAATACCCCAAGATAAAATAAATAACCAAAACAAAATCCATAAGGTATCTTCAATAGATATGAAAGTACCAAACGGAAAACATAAATGTATCAAAACCAAATCCAAATAAAGTCAAATCCCAAAACATAATAAAGTCTCCATATGCAATTAAGTCTCGCCTAATTGCTGCCCTCAACTTTGGCCTTAGAATGCTCACCTGAAAATGATGCTTAAAATGTCAACATACCTTAGAATGCTCACTTTGATTATAAAATATAGCTGGACAAATAATTGCAGTTATCATATACGCTACATGTATTCACAAGGCAACATCACTGATGAGGCGAAAAATGAACCACTTTTAGGGGGTCATTTAAGCCCGGAATTGAATTTATTTGATCAAATATTGCCCTAAATAGTTCCTTTTGTGATTTTAGGTACTTTGGGAGAGAAATCTGGAAAAGGAAGCAATTCGGACGTTTTTGGAGCATAAAAGTGAAGAAAACGCCAAAGTCTTAATTTTCCTTGCTGGGAACAGTGTGTGACGGCGTCAAGAGTTCCATCCTGACGGCGTCAAGAGTAAATTGCATGACAGCCCAGTGCAGACATGAAGGCGTCACAAGGAAGGGCGTCAAGAGTTAAACATGTGACGGCCTGGAAGAACCTAATACATGACGGCGTCAGATGTAGATCAAGGCAGTCCAAGAATTCTTTTGGCGGCGAGATGACGGCGTCACCCATTTGGTCTTGACGCCGTCAGCCTCAATTTCCTATATATAGTTTTCTAATTTTCATTCATAAAAGGAACAAGTTTGGAGAAACCCTAAGGCCAAACCATATACGATTTTTACAGGTTTTTCAAGGGTTTTCAGCCCTTGAACCCTTACATGTGTAATTGAGATAAGTGTTCTTCTAATTCAATCAATATGTCTATGTGTTGGTTGTCTATATCTTGTGCTTGTCTTAATTCCACCATGCTAGGCTAGATTTATCTTGTGTTTGCTTAGATCTAATGAAACCTAGATGTTAATTATGTGTTGATTACTTGTTTATGGTTGTATTGGATGAATGATTTCGATGTTAGGCTTAAGAAAACTGGCAGATCTCCAAATGGTAACATGCTTGAACATCTTAGGAAACATGAACCGATGTGCACTAGGTTTTATTGGTTGTATTTAATGCATGAGTAAATTCTAATGATCCCATGTTAGGAGCTTCTTAGCCGGCTCGACATAGGAGTGAAGTAGGCACTCATAGGATTGGGGAGTTGCGCCACCCCATGAATGGTATTAAAGAATACAATCCGTCATCCACGCAACTATAACAAGTAATTAACATGTAAAAGATATCTAGGGAGTAGTGAAATCTAAGTAAACACATTTCTCCACTTATTGCTCACAACCTTAGTTTAATATAGTTTATTTTTTATTTTCTAGTATTTTATTTTGATTGTATCTTTAGTATTGGGTTAGTTGACTAGCAACTAATTTCGCCCAAATCCTTAAAACCCGAGATTTTTACTTGCTTTCTTAAAAAATATAAAAATACAAAAATAATCATCCTTCATCTTTAGAACTAGTATTTAGGTTTTCTAATCCTAGCGACACTATTCCTAGCTGAACGATCAATCCCCCGGTACTTGTCACTATACTATACTACAACGATCAGGTACACTGCCTGGTGGGGGTTGTAAGCTTCTCGAGATCCCTCGAGAGGTAAAGCCTGGTGCAATCCCTACGCATCAAGTTTTTGGCGCCGCAGCCCGGGGAATAGTTATTGTCTAGGTTAGAATCTCTTTTTTTTAGGTCTACTTGCTAGATTCCTTTCTAGTAAGATTTTATTTTTATTTTTAGGTTTTCTTTAGTCTATCTTATTTCTTTGTTTTTTTGTTCGTAACTCTTCACCACCTGCCATCATGGCAATCGACGAATCCTCTAACCTTAGGATCACTAGGAGTCGTAGTTCCACTAGAAACCTTGTCTTGCCTTATGCAGAACCCGAAAGAGAAATGCGTAGATTAAGACAATCTCACTCAGCTCCTGAACCATCTAGCATTGCCATCGATTTTGATGCACCCCTTTCTGAAGAAAATTCAGAAAATCACGTTACAACCCCTAGCTCCCAACCCAACAACAAGATGTGTACCCCCGCAACTCCTATCCCTAAGCGCCTTAAGGACTACTCCTCCCGAACCTCTCGTGGCTTCTCAAATGCCATTGTCTACCCAAACGAACACACCAATGAGGTCTTGCATGCGAACGATGTTTGGCTTGTCCAAAGTGTGTGTAAGTTTTGTGGATTAGATGAGGAAGATCCAATTCAACACATTAAAGACTTCTTGAAAATAGTAGACACCCTCCATATGGATGGGGCTACTAGAGATACATCCCGATTGCGATTCTTTCCTTTCACCATATATGAAAAAGCCCAAGAGTGGTATGATAAACTTCCTCCTGAATCTATTTTCACATGGGAGCAACTCATATCCAAGTTCTATGAGAAGTTCTTTCCACCTGGAAAAACCTCAGCGTTTAGAGATAGGATCCTCCGTTTCCGAAAAGGGAAGGACGAACCCTTCCATAAATCGTGGATTAGATTCAAAGATTTAATAAGACAAGTTCCCCATCATGGTAATGAGCTTTGGCTTTTGGTCCAAATCTTCTACGACAATGTCTCCTCTAATGATCGGAACGGAATCAACCAATCTAGAAAAGGGAGATTGGCTAATCTTAGTACCGAAGAAGGATGGGATAGGATTGAAGAATATGCTCAAGATCAGGATGACACTTGGGATGAACCTGAGTCGACTGTCAGCATTTCTGAAATCACTTCAGATCGGTTGAGAAAAATTCACAAAAGAGTGGAGTACCTAGCTGGGTCGCAGTTACCTAAACAACTTTCGAATCCTTACTTAATCTGCGACTACTGTGAGGGCCCGCATGAGGTAGAAGAATGCGGAGGAGCAGCCACGACTGAACATGCATGCTTGTCAGGAGGTGACATCTATGCTGATCCCTCCCTTTTGCCTTTTTACTAAAATGACGATTACACCCTCTGGGGAAATCTGGTAAAAAGAAAAGAGGGAGAGGAAGGTCCTGAATTCAAAATCAGGAGCACTTTTGAAGATGACCTTGGTCACTTCACCCAAGAAAAAGGCTTACAATTGAATGGGCTTAATGACCTTGTTAACGAGCAGCAGAATGACATTGGAGAATTTTTCAACAAGCTTAACTCAGCCCTCGATAACCTTGAAATGCCATCAGTAAGCAAAAAAGACACCATGCTCCCAATAACCACTCGAGCTGGAACAACAACCAAGGACCCCCCTTACCCAAGCTCGTCCCCCATCACTCCCGATCCAAACAAGCCGCGCGAGGAGGAGGAGGATGTAGGCAGTGAGACTCCCGACCAACCTCCCTTGACGACCCCTTCCCCATCAACCCCACCTAACCATCCTGTGAGAATCCCATTCCCATCCCGATTAAAGAACCAGAAAACTGAGAATGATAATAAAAGATTCTTGTCATACCTAAAAGACTCGGTAGTCACCATACCCCTCCTTGATGCTTGCTATCACATGCCGAAGTATAGCGCATATTTTAAAAAACTACTCGCCAACCAAAAGAAACTCGAGGGTCTTGTGACCCTGGGGGAAGAATGCTCAGTGGTGACCCATCGAGGGCTACCAAAAAAGGTAGACGATCCAGGCAGCTTCACCTTGCCTTGCTCCATAGGATCTCTATCAATAAAGAATGATCTTTCCGATTTGGGGGCGAGTATCAATCTCATGCCTCACTCTATGTTCCTTAAATTAGGATATTCTGGATTAAAGCCTACCCGTATGAACATCCAACTAGCCGATAGATCAGTCAAGTACCCCGTAGGGATATGCGAGAATGTGCTAGTTAAAGTTGGGAAATTCAAATTCCCGGTCGACTTCGTAATCCTGGATATGGAGGAGGATGACTTGGTACCCATCATCCTAGGGAGACCATTTCTTGCTACCGCTCGTGCAGTCATTGATGTTTATGACGGCAAGTTAACCTTGCGAGTGGGAACCGATAGCACAACCTTCGACATTAAGGACTCTATGGATCTCTCTCTCAAAGCAGCTAACCGGCTCTATTTCATTGGGGAGGTCGACGAACTCACAAATGTCATTGATAGCTGTGTTGATGAACAAATCGAGGAAGGCTGGCTACGGGACGAGAGTTTTTTGCCTTTGCTAGAGGTGGAAAGGATGGAGGATGTTGGAGCAGTCTCCTTCTACCCTAGACAAGAGGCAACGGAGGATCTCGAGCTCCAGAAGCCCGAAAACAAGCTTAAGCCTTCTATTATCGAACCTCCTGAGTTAGATCTTAAGGAGCTTCCTAACCATTTAGAGTATGCCTTCCTTCAGGGAGAGGACCAACTGCCGGTAATCATAAACTCTTCCCTGGAACATGAACAAAAAGGTAAACTCTTAGAGGTCCCAAAGAAATATAAGGGAGTGCTCGCATGGAGTGTAGCCGACATTAAGGGCATTGACTCAACTTTTTGCACACATAAGATTCTCATAGAAGAAGATTATAAACCTACCGTGCAACCCCAGAGGCGGGTGAATCCCAACATTAAGGAAGTAGTAAAGAAAGAAGTCATCAAACTTCTGGATGCAGGATTGATCTACCCAATCTCGGATAACCCATGGGTCAGTCCTGTACAGGTTGTACCTAAGAAGGGTGGAATGACTGTAGTTAAGAATGACAAGGGTGAGATGGTGCCTCAGAGAACGGTCATTGGATGGCGGGTATGCATTGACTATCGAAAACTCAATGATGCCACGAGGAAATATCACTTTCCCTTACCATTCATTGACCAAATGTTAGAGAGATTGTCTGGACACGAGTACTATTGCTTCTTGGATGGATTCTCAGGGTATTTTCAAATTCCCATAGCACCTGAGGACCAAGAAAAGACCACGTTTACTTGCCCTTATGGAACATTTGCCTACAAAAGGATGCCTTTTGGGCTATGTAATGCCCCTGCCACTTTCCAACGATGCATGACCGCAATCTTTCACGAACTCATGGAAGACAGCATGGAAGTGTTCATGGACGACTTTTCGGTCTTCGGGAACTCCTTCGACTGCTGTCTTGCTAATCTAGAGAAGATGCTTAAACGTTGTGAGGAAACCAACTTGGTGTTAAACTGGGAAAAGTGTCATTTCATGGTAAAAGAAGGGATTGTGTTAGGGCATAAGATCTCAGGGAACGGAATAGAGGTGGACCAAGCTAAAGTTGAAGCTATATCTAAGTTACCATACCCCACGACTGTTAAAGCAATACGCAGCTTCTTGGGGCACGCCGGGTTTTATCGGAGATTCATCAAAGACTTCTCCAAAATAGCTCGGCCAATGACTCAATTGCTTGTGAAGGATGCTCCGTTCGATTTTTCCCAAGAATGTAAGGATGCATTCGATCTTTTAAAAAAGGAGCTAACACAAGCTCCAATCATGATTACACCCAACTGGGAGTTACCGTTTGAAATCATGTGTGACGCTAGCGATTTCGCTGTCGGGGCTGGATTGGGCCAACGACGTGACAAACTTTTCCAACCTATTTACTACGCTAGCAAAACCATGAATCCCGCTCAAGAGAATTACTCCACCACCGAAAAGGAATTATTAGCCGTAGTGTTCGCATTCGACAAATTCCGGCAATATCTTGTCCTTTCAAAGACAGTCGTTTTCACTGATCACTCGGCTCTTCGATATCTTTTTGCGAAGCAGGATGCTAAGCCACGACTAATTCGGTGGATCTTGTTGCTACAAGAATTCGATGTTGAGATTCGTGATAAGAGGGGGGGGGGCGGAAAATCTGGCCGCAGATCATCTATCTCGTCTTGAAAACCCCTTGGATAAGCACGATAGAAGTGAGATTAGGGATTCATTTCCTGACGAACAACTCATGTTAATGATTGATTTGGAGCCTTGGTACGCCGATTTTGCCAATTATCTCGCAAGCAGACTCGTTCCTGAACACCTGACTAGATACGAAAGAAAAAGGTTCTTTTCTCAGTTAAAATACTACTTTTGGGATGAACCATTTTTATTCCAAAGGTGTCCTGACCAAATTATAAGATGCTGTGTTTCGGAAAGTGAGGCAGTAAAGATTATGAGGGAATGTCACTCTGGCGGGCATCATGGGATAAACACCACCGCCCGAAAGATTTTCGACGCGGGATTCTATTGGCCCACAATTTTCCGTGACGTCAAAGAAATGGTACAGGCATGTGATGCATGTCAACGGGCTGGGAACATATCACATAGGGATGAAGCACCTTAGAATTTTATACAAGTATGTGAGGTCTTCGATGTTTGGGGAATTGACTTCATGGGACCCTTTCCATCTTCAGGGGGGAACGAATACATTTTAGTTGCCATCGATTATGTTTCAAAATGGGTTGAGGCACAAGCCCTTAGGACCAATGATGCCAGAGTAGTTATTCATTTCCTGAAAAAGCTTTTCGCTAGATTCGGGATTCCTAAAACTCTCATCAGTGATAGGGGGACCCACTTTTGCAATGCACAAATGGAAAAGGTCATGAAGAGGTATGGAGTATCCCATAGATTCTCCACCGCCTATCATCCACAAACCAATGGCCAGGTCGAAAACACCAATAGGGCTATTAAAAGAATACTTGAAAAGACGGTTAGACAAAATAGAAAAGACTGGTCATTTAAATTCGACGAAGCCTTGTGGGCATTCCAAACCGCCTACAAGACACCTATTGGAATGACCTCGTTTCGCATGGTGTATGGTAAGGCGTGTCACTTGCCAGTAGAATTAGAACATAAGGCTTATTGGGTGCTAAAGACATGTAACTTAGATTATACAATTGCCAGAACTAATAGGTTCTTGCAATTACACGAGCTTGATGAGCTTAGGTTAGAAGCCTATGAATCTTCCGTTACATATAAAGAGAGAGCAAAAAGATGGCATGACCAGAGAATTAAGAAACCCAAAGAATTTTCAGAGGGAGACAAAGTCCTATTGTATAATTCTCGGTTGAGATTATTTCCAGGAAAACTAAAGTCTAGATGGTATGGACCGTTTACGGTGAAAAATTCCTCTAAAACTGGAGCCGTTGTGTTATTAGACGATGAAGGTAGGGAATTTACTGTCAACATACAACGTATAAAACATTATTAAGAAAATAACAATGAAATGATTAGTGAGGAGGATGTGACGTTTGATGATGAGGTCACGTAGTAACCCATGACCTTGAGTCTAGCTACAAGACTCGTAAATAAAGAAAAACGCTTCTTGGGAGGCAACCCATGCTTTGTGTGATTTTATTTTTGTTTGTTTGTTATTTGCTTCCGTATGCATGCTTTATTTTTATTGTTGGTAGATCATGTTTCTAAACTAAAAAGTGGAAATACTTTACTTTGTTGTTTTGGCCTAGTCTTAACTCCACCTAAAAGTATTTTTGCAAAAGATAAGTGTAAGGGGAAACCCCAAATATGTTTTTAAGAAACAAACCGATCATGATTCTCCACAATATTAAGTGAACATGTTTATTCGTATTTGTTAGAGTCAAATGCTTGTATTGAGTCATAATGAAGTTTTGTTGGATTTTCCAGGAAGTAGGACCAAGTTTTTCCAGAAATTTTCCGGAAACTTAACACAAGAATTTCTGCAGGTCACTTCTGACGGCGTCACGAGATTACTCTTGACGGCGTCACGTGTAAAAATCTGGAAATTTTACCAGTTTTATTTTTCTAACGGAGTTTTAAAGTTTTTGTTGAATTATTAAGTTTTATAATCTCCAGGAAATCTGTAAACTTCATTCCACAAGCATTATATTTTATCTTGTTTTCTAGGATTTAGTAACTTATATAGATTGCCGCCGATTTTATGCGAGGTTGCTTTGTTTGTTTTCTCAGGATTTACAGGTTATTTATGACAAGAAGATGATTTATATTCTGGAAGGGAAGCTTTGATTGTTCATTTTCTTGGAGGAAGATTTAACCTGGCCACCTTATTATCCATACCGAGCGAATCAGGGGAGTATTTGATTTCATTTGTTTTACTTAGTTCACTTTTACATTCTTTACTTGAACATTGGGGACAATGTTCATCTTAAGTGTAAGGGGAGGGTAAAATGATGATACCTTACAGATACACTTTCGCTTGAGTTTGTTTGTTTGACAGTAGATGTGTAATAAAACTATGAGAAATACTTGTTAGTGCAATTTTAGCGCCAAATTTAAATTTTTTTACAACATTTAGGAGTGAAACTTTAGCCATAGCAAGCGTCTCATGGATAGGAGATTGTATGACTAGCACATAACCGTATATTCAGAAAAATTTTCCACCCAAATATGTGAGGTTCGCCTTTAGATTTGATAGGAAAAGCATTTACTATTAGTGCTTATGAGTGTACCGGTAGCATTTAGATTCTAGAACTTGCGTTAGTGATGCATCCCAAGACCGCTAGTGAGACTACATTCGTGTAGTAGGATTTACTACATGATAAGAGGCATTAGGATCACCCTTGTGTTAAACCCGTATTATAATTACTTGACCATTTAAGTCATATTACTTGGCTAGTTAAATCAATTAATTTTTCCCACACCCTTAGCGTTGTACTCATTTTTAGTACACAAAACCCCTAGTACACCCCTCCGAGCCTATCTTTTCATTTCTAACTTGTAGCATTTTACTTAAAGGAAGAATTTGTTACACCCCACTTAAATGTACAACCAAATCGCCTTAGCCTTCCGTATATGCGCTCATTTTTAGTACATTATTGTTATTTGTTAAACCCTAAGTTAACTATCTAATTGATTACATGGTTGCTAAGTCGAGTCATATCCTTGTACATATTGTTTTGGGACGATTGGGACTCATGGGTAAAGTACTTATTTTATGGAGTAATGGGGAAGAACATCATTTATTACCCCCATACGTACGTTAATCTTAAAAGTGCTCCAAGTGTTTTGATTTTCTTAATTCGAGTCATTAGAATAGTTTATTGTAAAGTATGTAAAAATTCAAGTGTAAGGGGAATTTTCATCCCCTATGATGTATTATTTTGGATGGTAGGGTAAGAGTGTAAGAAAAAAAAAATAGAAAAAGAAAAAAAAGAGAAAAAACATATGGACTACCATCCCTTTTCATTCTATGTTCATTTTATGTTTTTGGTTATTTTTCATTTATTAGCTTAAGTCGAGTCTAGTCTTGGCTTAGCAACGCCACATTGTACATGTAATTGACCAAGATTGTTAACTCGCCACCAGTAAAGACCGCCTTTATCCAACAAAACCGTGTATTTCATATCCCTACACCTAACGTTACAACCCTTTAAAAGACCTCTTTGATAGTTTATCCTAGGTGCTTACGCCATGTGGTGGAGGTTTGATCCTTTCCCAAGCCTATGGTAATCTATTTTTGTTGATCCCAGTTGAGCAAACGATCTTATATAGAAGTTGACTTAAAGTAAACACTTAAGCTTGAATGCGGAATATAAAAGCTTAACTTAAGAAGAATAATTCTCTATCAACACTTCAATATTATTAATACGAGCACTCAACAATGCTAGGGTTTTACAACCTTGAAGTGTAAACGAAAACTAAAGAATACGTACATACTCTAACCCTAGGATCCTCCTTTTATAGACCAAGGAGTCCTACTAGGTTTACAATAACTTTCTAATGAAGATAAGAATATTCTAGACTTATAAGATATACATTCAATCTATTCTATAATTATCTACTACGAATACATGCTTATCTCTTCAGCAGCAGTTTTCATTAGCAGCATTTTCCTTAGCAGCACTTTATCATCAGCAGTAGAATCATTTACTCTAGCAGCAGTTTCATCATAGTAGCAGTTTCACTCAGCAGCAGAACTCAAAACCCAACAATCCTCCCCTAAACTTATTATTTATTTCTAAATAAGTAAGTTTCTTCTAAGCTCAGTTAATCACTAGGAGGATGCTTCCAAACACTTCAAACCTTGAGAATTCAGTTGATCAAATATCTTCTTATACTTTGACAGCAAATTGAATGCTTGATCATCATAATCATAGTCTTTCTGCAACTTAAGTGATCTATCACCATTAACCATCTGATTGACAATATTCCAGTATCTTACCACTGGGTAATCTTTTTCAGCTAGCATATACAAAGTAATTGGTGCAATTTCTAGCATATGAACTCCAGAATCTTGAAATAGTCTCCTTTTTCTCACTTTGTATTCTACTATCTCTGTCCACTCAGAATCATCCATTGAAGGCTCATACATAAGTTTTAGAGCTCTCCACAGAACATTATCTGTCATAGTTATGATATGATCAAGTTGATCTTTCTCATACTTTTTACCATCAAACTTCTCAGCTCCAAACTTTGCTTTGCACAATGTCCACATATCATCAACATCTTCTCTATCAAAGTAGTGTAGCATCTGTTGAAATCTAAGAAACCTGTGAGTCTTACCATCAGATCTCTGGACATCATGAAATGCTCCAATGTTAGTATCATATCCTGTAGTTACTTTGATAATAGGATATTTGACTCCTAATGGTTTGGCATCAACTACTTCAGGATCTTCCATCTTGCCAACCATAGTGTAAACCTTCAATTGTTCTTTTAAATGCTCAGGAGGAATATGATCCCAATCATTCTTGAATTCATCTCCTTTTGGTTTAGAACTGCTTTCTTCCCCTGTTTTCCTCTTCTTCTTTGCAACTGATTTTTGAACTACACCTTTTCTTTTAACACTTTGCACAAAAGAAGTAGTCTTAACTGCATCATCAAGCTGCTTAACAACATCTGCTTCTTGAACATGCTCTACTTCAGCTACTTTTTCAGGTACCAACTTCTTATTCATCTGAGCAATATGTTCTAGGTCTTCAGCACAACCCATAGGATAAAAAGTATCTGTTTGTCTTTTAGCCACTTGATACAAATCATAAACCTCTTGATCAGATTTAGGTTTTAACTGCACCAATGTCCATCCTTTCATATTCTTCAGATATCTTTCATACTCTTTTCTCTTTTGTAGTGGAGTTGGACCTCTAAGTACCTTTTTCTTCTTTCTAGTAGCAGCATCTTCTTTTTTTTTCTTAGCTGTGAACCTACTTACCCAAGATCTCACATCAAAAGATTGATCTTCAATATCCTCAATCTTGATCATCTTGTTGAGTTCAATATCAGCCTCTATTCTTATCTTCTCATCCAACCATTCATTATACCTTCTTAAATCTTCTGTCTCCTTATCAATCTTTTCCTTTTCTTTCTGAGCCAGCTGTAGTTCTTCTTGATCAATCATCTATTGTTCTTTCAAAGCAGCGGCTGAGTCATGTTCAAGTTGTAGTTCCTTAGGCCACATATGAAAAGGTAGTATAGAGTAGTCAAACCCCTTATACACCCATTGAGGTTCTGCAACTTACTTGCCCTTTCCTTTGTCTGTAGATGAAGATACCATCTTCTTTGATTGAGCAGCAGGTTCTCTAATCACAACTCCTTTTAGAGGTAAACTTGGTATGGATGATGTGGTTGTTATTGTAGGTTGTTGTGGTAGTGATGGTGTTGGTAGTGGTGTATGTTTTAAAGATGATTCACATGGAACTTCTGAAGTCTTCTTACTTAACAAAACCATTGCTTCAGCAGCAGCATTATCACTAGACCCAGCAGCAGAGTCTTGTGCATCAGCAGAAGTCACTTTTCCACTAGCAGCAGGATCATGAACAGCAGTAGAGTCATTAGTCTTGTCAGCAATAGCAGCATTTTCAAGCTCTTTCACCATTGAATCCCCCAAAGTCTTTAAAGCTTCACCCATTACCCCTGTTGCCTTCACTAATTGCTCAGGCTCCAAAGTCTTGAGTTTTTCCACCACCTTTTCTTGAGTAGCAATCACTTTTTCCATTACCACCTCATTCCCGGATTGATCAGCAACCACATAATTCTCAGCATCTTCAGGACTTTCCACATCCATGTCTCCAATCACTGGAACCTCCCCTGTAGCCATTTCTTCATTCATAACCTAAGCACTTTCAACCCTCTTCAAATTTGCCTCCCCTGAACCCATTGCATCATCATTCCTCCCCTGTTTGGAAGCATCATCCTCTTCCAAATGTGAAGTGAGTTCAGGTGAACTAATAACTTGAGAAGTGCCCACCTTCTTTAGCCTTTTCAATGAGGTTGAAGTTCTTGATTTCTTCAATTTCTTAATCTGTTTCTTCAATGTTGTAATAAGCGTTCCTTGATTTGCAACAACTGTAGACAAACTAAGAACCTTATCTTCTAAAGTAGTACACTTCAACCCCAAATTGGTACAAGTAACCGTCAATTCTTGAATGAGTTGCATAGTAGTCTCATCACTTCGACCTGTGTTACCTGGTCCGAGAGGTGAATCATGGACATTGTCATCATGTACAAGATTTTCCGTCAATTCATTGGTCACTGGCCTGTCCTCATCACTTCGACCTGTGTTACCTGGTCCGAGAGGTGAATCTTGGGACATAAACTCAGTATCAAACCTAGTTTGATCATTTGAGCCCCCTATATTTTCCATTTGGCTAGGGTTACCATCCTGAAAAGTAGATTCAGTAGAATCCTTTTCTCTAGATGTTGCCTTGGATTGGGTCTTATTTATGTTAACACTATCCTGCTCTGCTGCTAAGCTAGAAGCAGTAGTGACAGCCCTCACCAACATGTCCCCTCCATCAACTAGGACAGCCTCATCTGGTACAGCCATACTAACACTATCCTGAGGTAGATCAGTGTGCTTTTTGGTTTTCCTACGGGTATAGTGTATTTTAGGTTGTGTGGCAGATACTGAAAAATTGGGTGTGTGATGGGAATCAGTGGGATTTCCTGATCCTTCACCCTGATTATTTTGCACAAGTTGCATCATATAAGGTGTAAGATTTGTATGTGTGCCTGAAAAACTTTTTCCATGCTTAACCAAGAAAGTGAAAGTTTTTGAAATCAATCTTGGAGCTTCATAATTACCAACATGGGATCTAAAATCAGTAAGTTGGTCAACAATAAAGAGCTGTAGAAATCTTGGATATAGAAAATAAGAACCAGACTCTTTAACACTTTTAGCAATCCCCTCCAAAATCATATTTGAAAAATTAAATGGTTGACCTGTGCTTAAGCATACCATTGCAAAAGAAATAGTAGTACTAAACTCATGCCACCCAGAAGTTTTAGGACTCAAACAATTAAGGAGAAGGTGTACCAAAAACTTGTATTGAGGACAGAGGAGAGCTTTTTGAAATTTTAAATTGTTATGCTTGCCCTCATACCCCAAAGTTTTTAAACCAGCAAAAATAGCAGAATTAGCAAGGCAAGTAGTCTCTATTTCATCATTTAAGAGAAGAGATTCCCTTATAGATGATTCAGTGATACGAACCTTTTGCCTATCTACCAAAGCACTGACATATTTTTCCCCATTCATAGATTTGACTTTAGCAGTAAGCCAAAACTGTTTGATGTAGGAAATATATATAGTAGGATTCACAGTGAGTGCTGATACGTGGGAATCGCACCAGGCTTTACCTCTCCAGGGATCTTGAGAAGCTTACAACCCCCACCAGGTAGTGTACCTGATCCTTATAGTATAGTATAGTGACAAGTACCGGGGGATTGATCGTTCAGCTAGGAATAGTGTCGCTAGGATTAGAAAACCTAAATATTAGTTCTAAAGGTGAGGGATGATTATTTTTTGTATTTTTATATTTTTTAGAAAGCAATTAAAAATCTCGGATTTGAAGGATTTGGGCGGAATTAGTTGCTAGTCAACTAACCCAATACTAATGATGCAATCAAAATAAAATACTAAAAATGAAAATAAACTAAATTATACTAAGGTTGTGAGCAGTAAGTGGAGAAAATGTGTTTACTTAGATTTCACTACTCCCTAGACATCTTTTACATGTTAATTACTTGTTATAGTTGCGTGGATGACAGATTATATTCCTTAATACCATTCATGGGGTGGCGCACTTAACTCCCCAATCCTATGAGCTCTTATCTCCTCCTATGCCATGCCCAACACAACCATAGGGATTATAAACAGTGGCTCATGCATTAAATACAACCAATAAAAACCTAGTGCACATCAGTTCATGTTTCCTAAGACGTTCAAGCATGTTACCATTTGGAGATCTGCCAGTTTTCTTAAGCCTAACATCAAATTCATTCATCCAAAACAACTATAAACAAGTAATCAACACATAATTAACATCTAGGTTTCATTAGATCCAAGCAAACACAAGATAGATCTAGCCTAGCATGATGGAATTAAGACAAGAACAAGATATAGACAACCAACACATAGACATATTGATTGAATTAAAAGAATACTTATCTCAATTACACATGAAAGGTATCAAGGGCTTAGAACCCTTGAAAAACCTGTAAAATTCTCACCAAGTTCGTACTTAGGGTTTCTCCAAAACTTCTCTTTTTTATGTGTGAAAATTAGAAAAATATATATAGGAAATAGGGTCTGACGGCGTCAAGACAAATCTTGTGACGCCGTCACCTCGCCGCCAAAATATTTCTCGGACTGCCTTGATCTACTTTTGACGCCGTCATGTGTTATGCATTTCCAGGCCGTAATGACTTTTACTCTTGACGCCCTACTTCGTGACGCCGTCAAATCTGTACTGGATCGTCATGGAAATTACTCTTGACGCCGTCAGGAATTCCTTCTTGACGCCGTTACCTACTGTTCCTAGCAAGGAAAATTAAGACTTTGGCGTTTTCTTCACTTTTATGCTCCAAAAACGTTCGAATTGCTTCCTTTTCCAGATTTCACTCCCAAAGTACCTAAAATCACAAAAGGAACGATTTAGGGCAATATTTGATCAAATAAGTTCAATTCCGGGCTTAAATGACCCCCTAAAAGTGGTTCATTTTTCGCCTCATCATATACCCTTACACTTGAGATTTGCTTGTCCTCAAGCAAATGCGCTTTTATTCTACTCAAAATACAAGTTAGGGGTCATTTAACACTAATATAAAAGTAATTACAACAAATAATCGTTCCACTAAAGACTAATAGACAAGCACGGAGGTCATATACTAGCACCTCATAAATAGTGTTTAGATACTCACATCTCTCGGGTGTAATAAAGTATAGATTACAATATGGAAACGGAAGATATCTCTCACTACCTGTCATAGCAAAATAGATTACCATAGGCTTGGGAAAGGATCAAACCTCCACCACATGGCGTAAGCACCTAGGATAAACTATCAAAGAGGTCTTTTTAAAGGGTTGTAACATTAGGTGTAGGGATTGAACATTCCCCTTACACTTGAATTTTTACATACTTTACAATAAACTATTCTAATGACTCGAATTAAGAAAATTAAAACACTTGGAGTACTTTTAAGATTTACGCACATACGGGGGTAATAAATGATGTTCTTCCCCATTACTCCATAAAATAAGTACTTTACCCATGAGTCCCAATCGTCCCAAAACAATATGTACAAGGATATGACTCGACTTAGCAACCATGTAATCAATTAGAAAGTTAACTTAGGGGTTAACAAATAACAATAATGCACTAAAAATGAGTGCATACACAGAAGGCTAAGGCGATTTGGTTGTACATTTAAGTGGGGTGTAACAAATTCTTCCTTTAAGTAAGATGCTTAAAGTTAGAAACGAAAAGATAGGCTCGGAGGGGTGTACTAGGGGTTTCGTGTACTAAAAATGAGTACAACGCTAAGGGTGTGGGAAAAATTAGTTGACTTAACTAGCCAAGTAATATGACTTAAATGGTCAAGTAATTATAATACGGGTTTAACACAAGGGTGATCCTAATGCCTCTTATCATGTAGTAAATCCTACTACACGAATGTAGTCTCACTAGCGGTCTCGGGATGCATCACTAACGCAAGTTCTAGAATCTAAATGCTACCGGTATACTCATAAGCACTAATAATAAATGCTTTTCCTATCAAATCTAAAGGCGAACCTCACATATTTGGGTGGAAATTTTTTCTGAAAGTACGGTTATGTGCTAGTCATACAATCTCCTATCCATGAGACGCTTGCTATGGCTAAAGTTTCACTCCTAAATGTTGTAAAAAATTTTACATTTGGTGCTAAAATTGCACTAACAAGTATTTCTCATAGTTTTATTACACATCTACCATCAAACAAAACAAACTCAAGTGAAAGTGCATATGTAAGGTATCATCTTTTTACCCCCCCCCCCCTTACACTTAAGATGAACATTGTCCCCAATGTCCAAGTAAAGAATGTAAAAGTGGAAAAGTAAAAAAGAATGAAATCAAATACTCCCCTGATTCGCTTGGTATGGATAATAAGGTGGCCAGGTTAAATCTTCCTCCAAGAAAACGAACAATCAAAGCTTCCCTTCCAGAATATAAATCATCTTCTTGTCATACATAACCTGTGATTCCTGAGAAAACAGACAAGACAACCTCGCATAAAATCGGCGGCATCCTATATACGTTACTAAATCCTAGAAAACAAGATAAGATATAATGCTTGTGGAATGAAGTTTGCAGATTTCCTGGAGATTATAAAACTTAATAATTCACAAAAATCATAAGACTCCGTTAGAAAAACAAAATCGGTAAAATTTCCAGATTTTTTACACGTGACGCCGTCAAGAGTTAACTCTTGACGCCGTCAGAAGTGACCTGCAGAAATTCTTATGTTAAGTTTCTGGAAAATTTCTGGAAAAACTTGGTCCTACTCCCTGGAAAATCCTGCAAAACTTCATTATGACTCAATACAAGCATTTGACTCTAACAAATACGAATATACATGTTCATTTAATATTGTGGAGAATCATGATCGGTTTGTTTCTTAAAAACATATTTGGGGTTTCCCCTTACACTTATCTTTTGCAAAAATACTTTTGGGTGGAGTTAAGACTAGGCTAAAACAACAAAGTAAAGTATTTCCACTATTTAGTTTAGAAACATGATCTACCAACAATAAAAATAAAGCATGCATACGGAAGCAAATAACAAATAAACAAAATAAAGTCACACAAAACATGGGTTGCCTCCCAAGAAGCGCTTTTCTTTATTTACTAGTCTTGTAGCTAGACTCAAGGTCATGGGTTACTACGTGATACGGGTGAGTTCCTCATTGAGGACATCCTTGGGATCAAACTTAGGTTTCAACTTCCTATCGGTTTCCTTAGTATGGTATGACCTTTCAAACTTTTCTCCATCCGGATCATACAAAGTCATCCTCATATGCCATGTTCCGTCACCTTCTTTAGGTGGCTTGTCCCACCTCTATTTACACTTGTCTCCCTCTCTTTTCACCTTATTCATCTATATTAATAGGCATTACGCTCAAGAACTCAATCATCTTCCTAAAGACTAAGGGGTCCTCAAAGGGATCTAGCTCTTCATCTCTAGCTATGAGTTGTTCTACCGAGTCTGTCTTTTCAATGAAATCTTTCTCTAGATAAAATGGGCATTGAGGTCCTATGAAGTTCCTTTCTATCCAAGGTCCATATCTAGATGGTCTCCTATTCATCTCTACCCAATGCGGTGTCGGTTCATCATCACAATCATAACTATGCTTCTTTACATCGTACACCGACCAAGTATCGCCTTCACCTACCGCTATCTTAGACTCCTTACAATCTATCATGGCGCTAGCGGTTGCTAAAAATCCTCTTCCTACCAATAATGGGCATGTAGTGTCACTAACCATGTCTAGGACATGAAAATCCGCTAATATAGTTAACTTTCCTACGTGAACAACTACATCCTTAATCATTCCAACCGGGTGGGCAATACTCCCATTCGCTAGCCCTATCAATACCTCCGTTTCCTCTAACTTTCCTAGCTTAAGAGCGGTGAATAAGGATAAGGGAATCAAGTTGAGGCTTGACCCTAAATCGGCTAGTGTGTCGAAAGCTTCGGATCTTCCTATCTTACAAGGCAAAACAAATATACCCGGATCATCAAGCTTTTTAGGCAACTTGTTTTGAACGAAGGCGGTCCCATTTTTACCTAGCTTAAACTTCTCATATTTTTCTAAGAGGGCACTATAGTAAGGAGCACGCGCTAAGACATCAATGACGGGGCGTTCAAGGTAAAGTTCTTTGAATTCATCGTCAAGGTCTTGCGTAGGAGGTGTTTCAACTATACTTTTCACTGGTTCTATATTGGATGTTTTGCTTGATTGGTCCTTTTGAAAGATTTGGTTTTGTTTGAAACACGTGCTCGTTGATTTAACCGAGTAGTATTGTGGACACGAAGTGGGTGACAAAACTGAAGATATGGAATTAATGTTTAGTTTCGGATTCTTGACCGTGTCGCTTGGGAGTGCTCCCATTTCTCGGTCATTGAGAACTTTCAACAATGCGTCAATTTTAGTGGTCATCTCGCTCTGCTTTTGTGTGAAATCGGCTTCAAACTTAGATATGCGAGCTTCTTGAGATGCCATGAACTTAGACATCAACCCTTCAAGATTGTTGGTACTACCATAGTTGTTAGAAGGATTGTTGTTGAAAGTACGGTTGGGGGGTGGACCATTTGGTTGATAACGATTAGGCGGATTGGAAGAATTGGGTTGATTTTGTTTCCACCTAAGGTTTGGGTGATTTTTCCAAGAGGGGTTGTATGAATCACCGTAAGTGTTTGGCTCGGGCTTGAAAGTGTACCACTTATCTCCCGCTTCGTCGGTACGCGTGGATGCGTAGTCCGCAAAAGCTGTTCCGGGGAGTTCCACACAATCACGAGTGTCGTGGGGACCACTACATAATTCGCATGAAGAAGTGATTTTGTTCACTTGGCTTGAAGGTTTAGGAGCTTCGTAAGATTTCATGAGAAACTTGACTTGGTCCTCAAGTTCCATGATCCTACGGTCGGGAGTGCTAGAATTGTTCGAAGGCAAAGATATTGCCTTGACCGTTTTGTTCAAATCACGGGGATCATTCCAACTTTTGTTGTCATAGAGAGCAAGATCTTCTATGAGTTCCCATGATTGTTCCGCGCTTAGATCACGTAGCTTACCACCGGCCGATTGGTCAATGGCTCGCCTCGTGGAGATATCGATATGGTCATAAAAAATTTGGACTTGGAGCCAAAGATCTATGCCATGATGAGGGACTTTTTGGAGTAAGTCCTTGAAACGAGTCCATGCTTCATAAAGGGATTCATTTTGACGTTGTTGGAACATCAAGATGTCATTTCTAAGCTTAGTAGTTCTCCCCGGTGGGAAAAATTGAGCAAGGAAACGAGTGGTGAGATCATCCCATGTGGTGATGGATCCCGCGGGTAAACGCTCAAGCCATTGACTAGCTTGATCCCGTAGAGAGAATTGGAATAGGCGTAATCGGGTTGTCTCTCTAGTTTCAACACCTAGGTCTATGGAATCTACGATTTTGAGAAAGTCCTTAAGATGTTGGTTTGGATCTTCGGAACGAAGTCCATGAAATGCACATCTGCTTTGCACCAACCGGATGGTGTCGGATTGCAAGGGGGTCACATTGGCTCCGGTGAGCTCAATGGTGTTTCGGTAGCCTTGGTGGCTAGGTCGGGAATACTCTCCTAAGGTTCGGGACCTAAGGGGTTCTAGTGGTGGGTTTTGTTGTGGTGGGATGATGGGTTCAAGGATGTTCCCGTTGTCCATGATGTCGGGTGGGGAAGAGTTACGAACAAAGGCACAAAGAAATAAGATAGACTAAATAAAACCTAAAAATAAAAATAAAATCTTACTAGAAAGGAATCTAGCAAGTAGACCTAATAAGAAGAGATTCTAACCTAGAAAATAACTATTCCCCAGGCTGCGGCGCCAAAAACTTGATACGTGGGAATCGCACCAGGCTTTACCTCTCCAGGGATCTTGAGAAGCTTACAACCCCCACCAGGTAGTGTACCTGATCGTTGTAGTATAGTATAGTGACAAGTAC
>JARVZY010003497.1:0-29054 GCA_030686995.1 Artemisia argyi | reverse complement strand
AATCAGATTTTTGGCAAACAGTATCTATTCAAGATTAAATACACAGGATTTAACCACAACAATAATAGCCATATATATCGAACATAGAAAATCACTGTTGATGTTGATACAATCAACTATTTCAAGAATGGCTTCCTAGATGAAGAGGTATTTAATCTTTACTTTTAAATTAACTTATCATAAGTATATACATAAAATTAAATTTGTTTACGTTGTACAAAACAAAACAGGATAATGAAGAAGA
This sequence comes from Artemisia argyi, assembly GCA_030686995.1. Taxonomy (NCBI): domain Eukaryota; kingdom Viridiplantae; phylum Streptophyta; class Magnoliopsida; order Asterales; family Asteraceae; genus Artemisia; species Artemisia argyi. The sequence goes on along the minus strand of JARVZY010003497.1, from coordinate 28,810 downwards.
GTTGCAAAATGGTGAAGATTATTATGATTATTCTGGAGATGATTATGAAAATAATGAATATGATTCTGAAAATGGTCAAGACCAAGACCATTTACCATTGCATTCCAATCCTCCTCCAACAACCGATACTTATACTTACCACTCGGTGAATCAGTTTCAACATAACTCACACAAACAACAAACTCCTCTTCTATATTCACACATATTGTTATTGTACCATTATGATCCAATCCTTGCAAGAACTGAGGAGGAATGTCCTATTAAACAAATTATCACAATGTTCATTAGAACGCTACAAAACTAAATTTACATATACCAAATAAAATACTATAAGGTTATCAACCACAAATGTTAAGGTTATCAAAATTCCTGATCATAGTCATGATATGGCCAAACACGAGTAACAAACCGTTGTGGCCGCTTCCTTGGTCCAGGATAAAAACCATCTTCATAACCAAAATTGTCATAACAAGTCACGTAATAACTATCTTCACCCTGCTGAATAAAATGCATCAACCGTAACTGACGAACATTTTCTTTGCAGAATTCAACCCACCTAACACCTGTAATCCTAATAGGTCGCTCATTTGGTTTCACCAAGTCACACTTAAAACGATAGCGTAAATTGCTTGTGAGATACACATATCTCTTTCCATTGAAAAAATCATCAGCAAATACTTGTGGTAGATTCTGCATTCAATATTCGACAATTATAAACTAAATAACATTTTCAAAAAAATATAAAAACATAAATTTTTAAAACAAAAATACACTTATTTTGTTTACCTGTGAATGTGGATACTTGGTTGGATCAACAAACACAATAAATTCCATCACGCCTTTTTAACAACCCTAATAGCTTCCAAGCAAACAAAGAGTTAACACAAAACTTCATACTACATATATACATATATATTTCTTTAAAACCATAAAACTAATCACTACAGTAAACATATGCTACATGAAGTCAAACATCGCAACACAAACTCAAACATCGCAACCATCTATAGCTCTACTATGAATATACTATGTTGTGTTACTTTCCAAATAATTTATATTGTTCTTATTGATTCAATCCTACTATAAATCTGTTCATTTATTACAACTTCAAATTATATAAGACAATAAACAAGATAAACAGAACAAAAATAACTAGCACAAAACAAACAGGACACCCAAAGAAACTCCATATAACATCTCACACACATATAACTCCAACCAATCTCAACTTCTAAACACAAAATCCCTTAACCTACACTCCGTGACATGCAATTCTACAAAAACATAATAAAAAACCTAGCGATAGTGCGTGAGAGGAAACTAAAGTGCACGCAAGCTTCCACAATTAAACAAAAATCAACAAGATCAATCAATAACCAACAACACAGCGGAAAAATTCCTGAAACAAACAGATTGAAAAACTCACAACAAAACGAAGATTATGTTTCTAAAGCAACCAATATTCTAAAACTAACTAAACTTAACATACAAACAAAAACATATATTATGAACAATAAACAATCTTTCGGTTTCGACTCACACACTAAACAATCTTTAACCTATGAACAATTTACGTTAAACTCAGCCAAAACCAATAGCTACACCGACAACAGCAAACACAAAAAGAACTATAGCAATGAACTCAGCCAATTAATACTTGATAAACGCACCACTAAATGACTCACCCATGCCACCAAATGCAAACTAATGGTAAACACAACATCCAAACTAAAACATAAATCCATCAATTCCTAATCCTATATCATGGCAAAAACATAACAACAACAAGATTAATCACAACAACCATAATATAAATCAATGCAAACAAAAGTCTACTCATAAAAGTCAACTAAAACCTCAATACAAAAAACCATCGCCACCATAAACAAAAATTATCAAAACACCCATCCAAACTAATAATCATGTATCGACAAATGACAAATCCAAAAAAATAAAAAAATAAATAAATAAACAATTAAAAAAAATTCAAACAATGATACAATATATCAGATTATAAACAACATAATCATCAGTAATATCGATTACATCAAGAAAAAAATAAACAAAAAAACTCGTGTAATATCAATTACATCAAGAACAAATCATATATATTTTTGTTTTAATCGAATGTATTATAACATAAAATAACCAGATGATCGATTACCAGATCAGTTACAAAAAACCCATTTCCCTTAATCTAAAATATAAAACCATTAAAACAAACAATATATACATATCAATTACATAAAAAGGTTATGCTAATTAATAACAAAAAAATAAAATAAAAAACTAACCAGATGATCGGTTACAAAATGATAGGTTAGCAGATCTATTGGATAAAAGATAGAGTTGATATGTGTGTTAATGTGTGGAGATTGTGTGTTAAAAATAATATATGAGGTGTCAATGAATGACTACAATTAAGTGTATACAATTTTGGCCTGAATATGAATCATTGCATTGCAACAAAATGACGGCTCAATTTCTTTTGCATGCATAGAGAACGTAACACAGTTCGTTATTCAAGCTAATAATTTATAACAATATATAATAGATCATTTAAAAAATAATAATCACTCCATACCATAATAAGTGTCTATTTCAAAATTTTAAAGTTATTTAATTTAAAGTTTGACCGTAAATGTTTATATTTGTGTTATATACTTGATAAAAATTATTACCAATGAAAATACATTAACAACACAACTCATAAATATATTTATCATCAAGTATTATATAAAACAAAAATACTGATTATCAACCTTTAATAAAAAATACTAATAAAAAAAAATTAACATTTACTATGACACGGAGTTAAAATATATGACTTTTTACCAAATTCATAATTTTTATAAATACATTTATTATGCACAAATTCAACATTCATATAAACATATAAAATTATATTTACTATAAAACGGAGTTAAAATATATGACTTTTCCCTTTAAAAGAAAAACAAATAAAAAAGCCTATTTTATCATAAATTATATTAGTTGTAATTAAAAAAAAAATAATAAAATAGAAGTTTTTAAATACAAATATTATCATTTCATATGAAAAAAAGACATAACCATTTTCGGTCTCGGTCTTTGTTTATACCTTAATTCACCCTCGACTTTTGCATGTCAAAAGAGCTAACAAACGAATATGACAATAATATCACAAATAACAATAAGAAAAACTTAAAGTTTCAATATTAATTATTAAAACCTATCAAACTAACGTTACATAAAAAAAATTACAAGTCATGCCCGCCCATCGGGCGGGCTTCGAAATCTAGTATATATATATATATATATATATATATATATATATATATATATATATATATATATATATATATATATATATATATATATATATATATATATATATATATATATATAGCAAGTAGCATATCAGCGTGCTACCGTTGGAACAAGACGTGCCTTGTACCGACTAAAAGTGCTATCAGCCAAATACTTATGACGAAACAACCACATACAATTAACAACATTGACACCCTCAGGTCGAGGTACACGTTTCCAAGTTTTATTCTTAACAAGTGCATTATATTCATCATACATAGCAATGTGCCAATTTGGATCATTAAAAGCATCCTTATATGACCTAGGGGAAGGAGAAACAGTAAACACGTGACCAACATACTTAGGATTAGGACGAGTAGTCCCGACATGAGAACGTGTGACCATGGGATGAGTAGATATAACAGGTGGAGGTGTAGGAACAGGAACATGTGATGAAGAGGGTGGAGGCGTAGGTATAGGAACAGGATCATCTGGTGGAGTGGGTGGAGGCGTTGGTGGTGCAGGTGATGCAGGTATATTGACAGGTGTAGTAGGAATTGGGTTGGAAGGGGAACCAATTGGTGTAGTGTTGATATTAATGGAAATGAGATTGGAAGAATTGTCCAAAAAATCATAGGAGGGTGTGGATTTGGAAGGATGGGATTGAAACGGAAAAACCGTTTCAACAAAGGTAACATGTCGAGAGATGATAATCTTGTTGGTGTTGAGATCAAGACAACGATAGCCAAAATGATTGGCCGCGTGTCCCAAAAAGATTGCAGGTGTGGCACGAGGTCCCAGTTTATGATTGGTATCATATGTGGGTAACAAAGGCATCCAAAAACATGAAGAATACTGTAATTAGATGTGGCACCAAAAGTCGAGTAAAGGGTATTTCATTATTAATGGCACGAGAAGGTAAGATATTCAATAAATAAACAGCCATATTAAGAGCCTCGGTCCAATAGTTGGGTGGTAGGTGTGCTTGAAACAATAAAGTGCGAATAAGATTATTTATGGTACGAATCATGCATTCAGATTTCCCATTTTGTTGAGAGGTGCGAGGGCAAGAAAATCTAAACTGGATGCCATGGGTTGAAAATAATTTATGAAAGGCAATATTATCAAATTCACCACCATGATCACAGTGAAACGATTTAATTTCACACTTAAACTGAGTACGAACATAACTACGAAACAATTGAAATTTAGACAAAACATCAAATTTATTCATTAACGGATAAACCCAAACATACTGAGAATAATGATCCAGAAACAAAACATAATACTTGAAACCAGAAAGACTCGAAATTGGAGATGTCCACAAATCTGAGTGAACAATGTCAAAACAAGAAGTAACGGAACTAGACAAACTAACAAACGGAAGCTTCACATGTTTACCAAGCTGACAAGCATGACAAAGAATGGGAAGCTTCTCTTTATTACAAGAAATAGAATCACTAGACACAAGATGCCGCAACACTTCACTCCATGGATGTCCAAGTCGTTGATGCCACGTATACTGACTGGTAAGATACGCTTGAGGAGTGGGAGAAGGCTTCGTAACAGGGTAGAGATCGCCCGTGCTATCACAACGGGGGAGTACCCGTCGAGTTAGGAAGTCCTTCATAGAAAAACCAAAAGGATCAAATTCAACAGTGCAATAATTATCACGAACAAATTGACGCACATATATTAAATTTTTGACAATATGAAGAGTGATCAAAACATTATTTAAACGTAAAGAACGGAAAGGAGTAGACAAAAAACTATGACCAGAGTTAGTGACAGGAATGAAACGCCCATCACCAACCGCGACAGAGGGATAAATGCACTCATTAAGAATATCACTAAGACACTGTACAGAATCATTAAGGTGAGAATTCGCACTTGTATCCATGTTCCAATTTCCAGCAGCCAGTTCCTGAGGAGTAGGAGTAGCAAAAGCATTGGGTAAAATAGTTGGCTGACCCGAACCCTGTTGTCCTGACACAAAAAGCTGAGCCGGATTAAAACCATAGCCAAAAACCAGACCCGTGCCGTGACTTGTCGAAGTCCCCTGCTGAACCTGTGAACCGGCGGTGTGAATCGGCACTGTGAACCCTTGCTGCTGAACCGGTGCTGTGAACCCCTGCTGCTGAACCGGTACTGTGATCCCCTGCTGTTGAACCGGTACAGTGAACCCCTACTGTTGAACTGGTACTGTGAACCCCTGCTGTTGAACCGGTACTGTGAACCCCTGCTGCGACTGTGAACCTGTCATAACTTGAACCCCTTGTGGAAGTATAGAAAACGGATTGGACCCCCAAGGTGAAAGCGGTGATGGACTTTGAGGCAAGTGAGCCGGCTGAGAATAGGGGTAACGGAAAACATAAAAAGATATGTTGAAAACTCTTAGGGCATTATTAGAAGATTATGCTTATTTTTACACAAAATAAATTACTTATAATATAAGATTTGTTTGACAGACGAGATTTATCAGAGATTTTAGAAAAACAAGTTTTAATAATATTAGTTCATATAGTTTATAAAAATAGTTTACTTTTTTTAACTCCCACTTCATCTCCATCTACAATTGCATCTCCTTACAAGATGCAAACATGCTAAAACTGCTATAAACTAAACCAAACAAGATACACTAACACGTGAACTTAAAAACTAGCCATATATATGAGCATTGAAGTTGAACAATATAAACGCACTTACGAATGAAATACTACCTTAATGAACTCACAAATGAGGAACTTCTAACATGAAAACCAATGAAGCCTAGAACCAAAATTACAAAACACTAGAATTAAAAAGAAGTAAGTAAAAGTTTATTTTTTAAATGTGCATAAATATATGTTTGGTATTTTAAAACTTTAAATAATGAAATGCGGTTAGAAAGAAGCAATGGACAAATTGTCACTCGATCTTTTGAACCCTCCACTTGAATACGACATAGGTTTTGAATGTGAAAACTTTGATTTGATATTAACATTTATACACCAAACATGTTAACTTGGGGTTAAGTCTATCCTCTTTATTAAAAACTCACGTATCAAAGGGTAGTCACTCTTGAATTAGTTGGCTCGAAATGTAGAGTTGAAAACCCAAGTAACTAAACAAAATACAAATAAAATATATATTATAAAAAAATGAAAAATATGTTTTAAGTATCTTGAGTACGTGTTTTTTCTTGATCAAGTTTGGAGTAAGGTTATGATTCTTTTTTTACAAAAAACATGAATGATATTTTTAAAACTCTCTTAATCAATAATAATAGTTGAAAAAGAGTAAATATTACAACTGAGCTTTTTGCTAGCAGATAAACATGCTAAAATTGCTATGAACTAAATCGAACAAAATACACTAACACGTGAACTTAAAAACTACCAATACGAGGATAGAAGTTGAACAATATAAATGCACTTACTACGAATGAAATAGTACCTTAATGAACTCAACAATGAGGAACTTTTAACATGAAAAGCAATGTAAAAGTTTGTTTTTTTAAAAGATATAGAAACTGCATAAATATATGTTGGAATTTTAAAACTTTAAATAATGAAATGTGGTTAGAAAGAAGCATTAGACAAATTGCCACCTGATCATTTGAAACCCCACTTATAGTAATCAAATATACCTTTTGAAGGTGAAAACTTTGATTTGATATCTACATATAAACCACAAAACACCCTCTCTATTTTATTTTTTTAAAGATTTTCATATATAAATTTGAGTAAATTATATAGATGGTCCCTATGGTTTGATCAAAATTTCATCTATCATCCCCAAAAGTTGAAAATCGCATAGACAGCCCCTATCTTTGCAAAGAATAACACCCGTGGTCCTTTTCTTTAACCATTGTTAAGTGGAATATGTTATCATTTACAAGTTAGCCCTTTTGGCTAACGATCATTGTATCGTCTATCATTTATATTAACGGCTGTTTATAATTTAAAATTTAGGTTTATTTAAAGTATTTCGATTTTTTACATATGTTTTTATAAAAACATATACGTTTTTATACCCTTTTATAATCATTTTCATCTGTTTTCATACGTTTTCGTTCGTTTTGTTTTCGCTTGTTTTCTTACTTTTTTGTTCGTTTTTATATCGTTTTATACGTTTTCGTCCGTTTTTATCCGTTTTTCTTACGTTTTTATCCGTTTTCATATGTTCTTTTTCGTTTTTATACGTTCTCGACATTTTCATATGATCTCTTACATTTTCATAAGTTTTGTCACTTCTTATACATTTGCGTCCGTTTTTATATGTTTTCATACGTTTTTGTCCATTTTTATACATTTTCGTCCGTTTTTATCTGTTTTTCTTACGTTTTTTTATCTATGCTTATCTGTTTTCATCTGTTTTTGTATGTTCATCCAAAGTATCTTGAGTACGTTTGTTTTCTTGATTAAGTTTGGAGTAAGATTATGACTTTTTCTTACTTTTTTTTACGAAAATAAAAGATATATCGAAGACTCTTAGGGTATGTTTGGTACATAAGATTATGAGAAGATTAGAGGTGAGTCACAATCGACATTGCAATCACTATTAGCAAATTGTGGTTGGGACGTAGTTTTAGAAGGAGAAAGTTAAAGTGGCGCTAAGATGACAAAGGTGATCATAAAAATTGTGGTTACCATTAGCATTGGCCGAAGCAAAGATTTATTTTTTATTTTTTCCATTGTGGGATTTGAGTTTAATCTTATGGTCCGTTTGTTTTGTAGATGAGTTAAGTTTAAGAATTGGATTTGGATTAAGATTAAGATTTGAATTTAGATTTCATGTATGTGAGAGAAAATATACTAATTTATAAATAAATAATTATTTTAATTCTAAAATATTATTTTAAACTTAAATTTAATTATTTTTAAATATTATAAGAAAATAGAGATAGATAAGAAACTATAATTTAGGACCCACAATACTCTAAATCCTTGCGAATCCTGGCAAATCTCATGGCATTTGAATTAGTAACACATTTGAAATAGTAACTGGCAATTGGTCTAATCCTCAAATTCAAATCCCAACTGTCAAAACAAACGCATGTTTTGATCCCAACAAAATAGGCTTTTAAAAAGTGGCACTGTGTGAAATTCGGACCATATAAGTTACTTTTATGACAGTGAAGGGCCATATATATATATATATATATATATATATATATATATATATATATATATAAAAGGAGCTATTCATGTGTGAAATCTAATTTTTGTGAGAACGCGAGAACTAATCCTATCCACTCATTTTATGATTCTTTAGCTTTGATCTAATAGCTAATATTATTTAACCAACATTTTAAAAATTTTCAGAAAAATTTCAAAAAAATTTTGAAACTTTTTTGAAATTTTTTCAAAAATTTCGAAATTTTTTTTGAAAAATTTTCAAAAAATTTTCGAAAGAAAATTTTTGAATAATTTTTTTTCGAAATTATTTTTCACATGTGACGAAAAAAAAATTCACATGTGACAAAAAAAATTTCACATGCGACGAATTTTTTTTCACAAGTGACGAATTTTTTTTTCACACGTGACCAAAAAAATTTTGTGAAAATTTCTAATTTTTTTTTCACATGGACCAAAAAAAGATTTTCGCAGAAAAATATTCCGAGAAAAAATTTTGGAAAAAAAAATTTCCGAAAAAAGTTTTTTCCGAAGAAAGTTTTTCGGAAAAAAATTTTTCGAAAAAAAATTTTCGGAGAAAATTTTTTTTCAAAAAAAAATTTTCAAAACTTTTTTTTTCAAAAAAAAAAAAAAAAAAAATTCGAATTTTTTTTTGAAAATTTTTTAAAAAATTTTTGAAAATTTTTTGAAAAATTTTCAAAAGTTTTTTAGAAATTTTCAAAAATTGGTTAACTAATATTAGCCATTAAATCAAAGTTAAAGGAGAAAAAAATAAGTGGCTAGGATTGCTTCTTGCGTTCTCACTAAAAAATGAGTGGCTATATATATATGGTCTGATTCTAGAGAAAAGTATAATTAGACAGAAAAGTAAGAAAAAAGTTACAGGGTAGATTTTGATAACAATCAAAACTTCAGGGTAAAATTTGAAACAATGCAAACAAATACGGAGTAGCTGGTAACCATCAGACACACATACACTTATCAGTTCTTTCCCGATTCAAAACATACACACAATCACGATTGAAACACGCACACTCACCATCACCACCACCACCACCACCGTCGCCACCGTCTTCCCTCTGCCACCGCGTCAATCTTCACTCCACCACCGTGACACCGACGCCCAAACATGAAAACACATCAAAATACACGTTATTTAGTGGAATAACAACGATTTGTTATGCGATTTGAGTTGTGTGATTTTGTGATACTGGATAATTGCGTTATCACAATTTTATTCAGGTTATATATACATTTAAGCTTATTTTTTCTTATTATTGTGAATTTGGGTAAAATTAGTGTTAGCATTAAAAATATGTATTATGAAGTGATGGCCATTCTCATATTGTAACTTTGTGTCGTTTGTTAAGATTAGTAATAGTTTAGTCATTGGGCCTTGGACTTGGCAAGCTAATATGTTATGTGCTATGTTTCATAAGCCTAGTTATCCAATCATGTAACCAAGTACAAGCCCAAGCCCATAGGGCATCTCATGTTATGAACTATTTAAACACCTCAAAGGCTCATTTGAGGTGTGTGCTTGTGTGTGTATTTGTGTGTGTTTTTCTTTGAATAAAAGCTCTCATTTCCATCTCTCTCTCTCTCATATACGAAATATATACATACATATCAAGTCACCATCTTTCCATCTTTCCTTCTTATTGTGCTTATATTGTGTGTGATAAAGTTGTGATATTTAAGGTCCTACAAGTGGTATCAATCGCCTAACAATGATTTAGGAGTGTTGGGTGTTTGTGTTTTTCGTATTTTTTAAGCTTTCTACACGTTATTTTCATAAAAATTCTTACTTTTCTTGTTTTTCATGGCTTTTAACACTTTTTTTATTACAAACTAGTGTTATAAACCCTATCTAACAAGAAAGTTTTAATCTTTTTGAAAATTTCTAGCTTAAAAAATCGACTTTGGTTTTGTACTTGTTTTCGAGATCTAAAAAAAGTTTTTATAAAAATCATCAAGTTTGGAACTTTCTTCAAGTTTTGGTGATTTTATGCATAGAAGTACAAGTATCTTGGAACACAAACTTGATTTTGGAGTGCTTTGAGCTACACGATTTGGCTACCATTTATCGAGAATCTCATTCTAGTTATCTTCATATGATTCCGTGGTTTACTCGGTGTTTTTCTTCCTTGTATAAGTTAGAAAAAACACTTCGATTTGGGATAACTTTCTAAATTGTATAATTTAGAAAAGTATTGCAACTTTTCGATAAGTGCACATTTCCGAGAAATATTGCACAACATTTTCGAAAAGTATTGCAATTCTCGAAAAGTCATCTGCCAAGATTCTTCGAATATTATATTGCCATCAAACTTGGACAAATTTCAACTAAAAGCTTCGAATATTTTATTGCCATCCAAGATATTTCGAAAACTTGGACCATTTTTTTTTCTCTTTCGCAAAACTGACACTTTCGAAAAAATTGGACAATTTTTTCGCAAACCTGTTTTTGTCGAGAAAAATCTTGGACAATTTTTTTCTTTCGCAAACCTGAAATTTTCGATATCTTGGTCAAAGTTTCGCAAACTTGAAATTTTCGAGATCTTGGACATACTTTCGAATACTTGAAATTTTCGAGAACTTTGTCATAATTTCCGAAATCTTGGAACTTGGACATATCTCGAGAACTTGGGAATTCTCCGAGAAGATATTATTGAAGTCAAACTTTCACCGTCAACTCTTGCAACTATTTACTCCAAACACAACTCCTATTTCGTTGGAACGATTCAATTCTCAACTTTATCCATCTAAACTTCATCAAATGGCATCTCAGCAAGATATTCATGCAGCCGGTGCGGAAAACCGACCTCCTATGCTTGAAAAAGGTGGATATATCCCATGGACAAGCCGCATGCTTCGTTACATCAAAACTAAGACTGATGGTAACCTCATGCTCAACTCCATTAAGAACGGTCCATTTCAGCCAAGACAAGTTCAAATTCAAGGTAATCCAAATACCACACCTCCTACTGAACCAGTAGTGCGTATACAAACAGAAGCAGATTACACTGATGAAGACAAGGCGCATATCAAAGCTGATGATATGGAAATGCATTTAATCCAACTTGGATTACCACGGGAGATCTTTGCTGCGGTCGACAGCTGTGAAAGTGCTCATGCTATGTGGGAACGTGTTAGAAGAATATGTCATGGAACAGAAATTGGACAACAAGATGTTGAGAACAAACTTCTTACTGAATGGGAGAACTTTACATCCACTAAAGGTGAACAAATTGAATCTTACTACACAAGGTTTTGCACTATGATGAATGAGTTAATCAGAAACAAGTTGACACCACGAGCAATTGCAACAAACATCAAATTCCTAAATAACCTTCCAGAGGAATGGGGTCGTTATGTTACAATTGTTAATCAGACAAAGGACTTACATCAGGTGAATTATGATCAACTCTATGACTTTCTGAAGCAAAACCAAGCTGAGGCTAATGAAGTTAGGAAAGAAAGATTGGCAAAGAATCATGATCCTCTCGCACTAATTGCTAATACACCAACACCATTACAAGTGAACACTCAACAACCATCATCATCCATTCACAACTACATGCAACCATCATGCATTCAACAACCAACACCGGTCTACCAACAACAGTTCTACCCACAACAACAAGAAGTTATTCCACAACAGCAATACCCACACTTCCAAGAACCAGAATTCATTGACAATGATGAAGCTACTGCAGCATTGACACAAGCGTTTGCTTTTCTGTCAAAGGCATTCCAAGGACGCTATTCTACACCAACAAACAACAACCAAAGGATTTCATCAAATACTCGCAACAGGCAGATCGCTCAGCCGAGTTTCAATATGGGCAACGGAGGCCAAATGGTTGAAGTTTATGGGAATCAGAAAGGATATGCTACGGGATTTAATATGGGTAATCAGAATATGCAGAATGCTGGTCAGTACGCAGGGAATCAGTATGGTCAGAATGCAGGGAATCAGTTGGGTCAGTTTGTTGGAAATCAGAGGGGTCAGAATGTTGGTAATCAGGCAATGGGTAATCAGAATAGAAATGTTGCAGCTCCAGTAGTTGGGAATTTGGGAAATATGAATCAGGGTAATCCGGTAAAGTGTTTCAACTGCCAGGGTGTAGGTCATATGGCACGGAACTGTCCTACTAAGCCAAACAAGAAAGATCTAGCGTACTTGCAGAAAGCAGTAATGTTGGCACAAAAGGCAGAGGCAGGATTTCAGTTGAATGCAGAGGAGAATGACTTTATGGCTCTTATGGATGACATGGAAGATAGAGAGGATATCGGTGCGAACTGCATATTCATGGCGAATCTTCAGGAAGCTAAGTATGACACGGATTCTGACACACTTCCTGTTTATGACACCAATGCACCATCTGAGGTATCTAATTTCAACACATGTCACAATAATGATATATTTGTTATGTCTCCTCATGAGGAACAACATATTGAGAAGCAAGCACCCACTTATGATACATTTCTGGACACGCCAAGTAGTAGCAATACTCCTTCAGCAACTCCAGATGTGAATCATAATGGAGGCTTTGTTTCACAGCATGCTGAGAATGATGAGGAAACACGTGCTTTGTTTGAATCATTATTGAATAATTGTCGTATTGAAATTGAGAATGTGCAAAAGGTCAATCGCGATGTTAAGGCCGCAAATGTTAAATTGACCGCTGAGCTTAAGAGTTACAAATCCACCGTTAAAGCTTTTGAATTTCATAACAAAAGATTGTCTGAATTAGAAACTGGTTATCAAAATTCCGTTTCAGAGAAACAACAATTGCAACTCAAGTTTGATACACTTGATGTTAATTCTTTCAAACAGATAAAATCTTTAAACGCGAAAATTTCTGATTTACAAAACCAACTTTCTAAACAAAAAACAGCTTATACCAATCTTGAAAAAGAAATGGACGAGTTGAAAAAGGATTTTGCAAAGAAAGAAGACAAACTTTTGGAAGAAATCGTAGAGTCAGAACACATGATTGCTCATTTAGAAGAATTAGTGGTTAAGTCGGGTCAGTCGAGTCAAACAATGAAAATGATTTCAAATCAAATTAATTCGATTTACCATACGAAACATAAAATGGCTCTCGGTAACAACACCCCTTGTAATCTCAAGAAAGCTCAGCAAGAACAGAATGTTTTGTACAATGGTAATGTGATTTATATCAAACATGATCCTCCCGTCGTTCGGGATTCTGTGCTAACAATTGAACATGTCGAAGAGAGCATAAATAAAATGAAACAAAAGGATTTGAAACCCATTGATTACAACAAATTGAACAAACTTTCGGGAATCACTTTTGTTCCACAAACAGAACCATCTGCGTTTTCCATAAAACGACCATTTGCGAAATTCTTGTCTAAAAAGAAAGTTGTTTCCAAATCTCTTTCAAAAATAGAACAAATGTCCTCTAACAACACTTTTAATACAAGTGAGGCTAGAGAAATTCTGGATGACGTTAAAAAGAGAATTCAAGAACTTCAAAATATTGTTACTTCTAAAACTAGCATCAATATTAACAACTGGCATTCTAGTTTTCATATCGAACAGAAAAAGGTGTTTCAAAATGAAATTACTATCCCACTAAATAACATCAGTGCAAGGGTAATCCATTTTGAACAAGCTTTCTTAAAAGAAACGGCCGACTTTGTCAAGGACCATAAATCCCTGGTAAACGAAGCTAATGATGCTCGTGAAAACATGAATGTTTTGGAAAACCAAAATGATTATCTCTTCGAAGCTATTATGACCACTGACATTATGTCCATCATTTTACAAACATATTCTGTTCAAGACGATGAACGACTAAGAGCTGAAACCTCCGCAATTGTTTCAAAATATGAAAATGCTCTCATAAAGCTTGAAAAAGAAAATGTGTCATATTTTAAACAACTTGATCGAAAAAAGGAAGAATGGAAGTATGACAAATTGTCGTATGAGCGTGACTTAAAGAAAATGAAAGAGCAAAATGATCTTTTGAGAGCTCAGCTTGAAAGTCAAAAAGGAAAGGGTGAGGAAACTAAGTTTGCAAAACCATTGACTTCGGAGAAACCAAATGTTTCAAACACGGTTCAAAAACCTAAAATGTCAATTTCACGGTTTGCTCCAAAAGTCGATGAGAAAAAGGATTTGACAAAACCAGTCACTCCAACACCCTTGCCCAAGAAAAGTGAAAATGTAAAGATTGTTGATAAAGGAAAAGCGGTTGTCGAAACACCTAAAGTGTTAGCACCTGGCCTTTTTAGGATTAGTCCCACTAGTGCGTCTGCCTCAACATCTAAGACAAATGACAAGTGCATAAAGGCTAATTCTAAAGAATCTAGGGATGCTAAAAAGGACAACAATATAAATTCTAATGTGTGTGCCTTACCTTCTACAGGATTAGAAAGCACCTCTAGGAGCAGCAGACTAAAGCCTAAGAGCAATACAAGGAACAATAGAGTCTCGCCTGTCTCTAAGAGTAGTAGCAAGAATAAAGTTGAAGAAGTAGAAGAACACCCTAGGAATTTATCGCTTTGTAATAAGAGACATGTTTCATCTGAATGTAATATCGAGCGTAATGTTTCTAATGCATGTAATGACTCTGTTTGCTTAATATGCAAGAAATGTTTAATTAATGATGTTCATGATGAATGTGTTTCTAAGAATGTGAATGTTACGCCTGAACAGAAGAATGTTCCAAAAAGACCTAGTGCTAGATCCAGATCTATAGAAAGATTAGTTGCACGATTTAGGACTACCACTATTAGTCGAATGCCTAGGAACTATCTTAAGTTCTGTATGTGGATTCCGACGGGTAGAGAGTTCACTCTTAAGGACGGCAAATTAGAAATAACTCAAGCTAAACAAGTAGCAACTGTCTATGAGTGTGATTCTGCTTTTACTCCTAACCCCATGGAACCAAATTCAACACGGTTTCCAAATACAAACACTTCTGTTCTTGGCAGGTTATCGAAATATGTCTTTGGATCGTCAACTCGGGTTGCTCCAAGCACATGACCGGGAATTTAAAGCTGCTGATCAATTTTGTCTGGAAATTCATGGGAACTGTACGCTTTGGAAATGATCATGTAGCAGCTATTCAGGGTTATGGAGATCTTCGGATTGAGAATTTTTTAATCACTCGAGTTTACTACGTCGAAGGGTTGGGACACAACTTGTTTTCAGTTGGGCAGTTTTGTGATGCAGATTTAGAAGTGGCATTCAGAAGAAACACGGTTTTTATTAGAAATTTGGTTGGTGATGATCTCTTAACTGGTAATCGTGGTACAAACTTGTATGCTATCGACATCAACCAAATGGCTTCTGAGAGACTCGCTCTAGAACCCGCGCTTAATCCGATGGCTTCTAATCATAACGGATTAGGACCCGCACCAAACATGCAAACTTCTGGACACATCAGTTCAGGCCTCGTGCCTCAAGGAGCTCAGTAAACAAACACGGATAAACCTTCAGAACAAGAACTGGAAAATTTCTTCGAGTTAATTTTTGATGAATATTATGGTGGAACTTCGACAAATGCATCTCAACAACATTCCGCTGCACCCGCTCAAAACCGTCAACCACCACTACCAACACATGATGCATCTACCACAATCGAAGTTGAAGCACCAACTACATCAACATCATCTACATCTACTCAAGCAACTCCAGTACTTGAAACTGAACTACCAAGAGTTGATGAGCAAAACCAAAACACAAATTTTCAAGAAGAAACAACAAATAATTCAAACGATGTTGCGATAGAAGAAGAAGAAATATTTGAGAACCCATTTGCAACAGGCTCTGCTGAATCTTCTTCAAGGTTACAAGAACCATCTAACACACATTTGTTACACCCAAGGTACCCTTCTACGTTTCAATGGACAAAAGACCATCCAATAGAACATGTTATTGGTGAACCTTCAAAGCCAGTTCAGATAAGGAGACAACTTGCCACCAATCTCGAATTGTGTATCTACGTTTGCTCAATCAGCCTCAAAGAACCAAAGAACATTCGGGAAGCAATGGCAGAAAACCCTTGGATTGAAGCGATGCAGGAGGAATTTCTTCAATACATGTTACATGATAGTTGGGAACTTGTTGAACGACCACTTGATAAACGAGTTCTTGATCTCAAGTGGTTGTGGAAGAACAAACTGGATGAGGAAATGACTGTTATTCGCAACAAAGCTCGTCTCGTGGCTAAAGGTTATCCACAAGAAGAAGGGATAGATTTCGAGGAATCATTCATGCCTATAGCTAGACTAGAAGTAGTCCGGATTTTCTTAGCCTATGCCGCTCACAAAAACATCACAGTCTATCAGATGGACATTAAGACTGCTTTCTTGAATGGAACTCTGAAAGAAGAAGTGTATGTGAGTCAACCAGAGGGATTCATCGACAAAGATCATCCCAAGCTTAAGAAAGCAATTTATGGTTTAAAACAAGCTCCAAGAGCGTGGTATGACGAACTATCATCTTTCTTGCTCAAAAACAATTTCACAAAAGGAACGGTTGATGAGACCTTGTTTATCAAAAAGTTCAAAGATGACATTTTGATCGTTCAAATTTACGTGGACGACATTATTTTTGGATCAACCAATCCTAACCATTCAAAACATTTTGAAAATCTCATGAAAAGCAAATTTGAAATGTCCATGATGAGGGAACTAAAATTCTTTCTTGGTTTACAAATACATCAATCCCCTCGTGGTATTTTTATCAATCAAGCTAAATATACTATAGAGATTTTGAAAAAACATGGAATGGAAACTTGTGATTCTGTTGGTACACCAATGGTCACTTCACCAAAAATAGGTGCTGATTTGTTTGGGAAACCTATCGATCCGAAGAAATATCGGAGCATGATCGGTTCTCTCATGTACCTGACTGCTAGTCGACCCGATATTCAATTTGCTGTATGTTTGTTAGCACGGTTTCAGGCAAAGCCTAACGAACTTCACCTCAAAGAGGTTAAACGGATCTTTCGGTACCTACGAAGCACCATTAACATGGGACTTTGGTATCCGAAGGATTCGGAGTTTAATCTAACAGCATTTTCAGATGCAGACCATGCTGGTGATTAAGTTACAGCAAAGAGTACATCAGGTGGAGCACAATTTTTGGGTGAAAAGCTTGTAAGCTGGTCTTCAAAGAAACAGGATTGTACTGCGCTATCAACTGCCGTGCCCAAGTTCTTTGGATGAGGACACAGCTCACAGATTATGGCTTTACTTTTGACAGAATACCTACGTATTGTGACTCAAAAAGTGCCATAGCCATCTCGTGCAATCCCGTACATCACTCTAAGACGAAGCATATCAAAGTCCGCTACCATTTCATCAAAAAACACGTGGAAGAGGGTACTGTTGAATTATTTTTCGTTAAGACTGATTATCAACTCGCTGATCTATTTACTAAAGCCCTTCCAAAAGAACGGTTTGACTATTTAGTTTGACGAATTGGCATGCGAAGCCTAACTCCTGAGGAGCTAGAACGTCTTCTCGAATCTTCTTGAAAAATGTTTTCAAAATCGCTTCGCTGTAAATATTTTTAAAAAAACAAAATACAAAATTTGAAAAACCAACAAAAACAAAATACAAAAATATAAAATTTCAAAAAAATATAAAAACAATATATAAAACCAAAAATCCAAAAATATTCTTCTCACGACATGTCTCTCGTATAAATCAATATTCTGTACGTTTCTAGAAATGTCATTCAACAATGATACGGACATGTACAGATGCTTGAGCGGGAGTTCTTTTTAATATTTTTCTAAAACATGTTGTTTGTCAAAATTTTCTTCACTATGGCTTTCGTATACTTCAGTACGAAACCCATACTTAAACGATGACTTCTGATTATTTTCAAATCAAGGACTCATACGTTCAATGACGAAATCTTTTTCAAAAAGTTCGAGTCTAAACAAACGAAATAGATTTCAAGCATAAACTCGTTTTCAAGCAAAATTCTTGAGCACTCTTTCAAGATTGTTCAAAAGATTTCTCAAAATCTCTCAAAATTAGTGCTCAAGATAACTCCCTCAAAACCCTTAAATGATTTTAAATGTGCTATCATTAAGGGGGAGTATAAACACAAAATGTTCCAAGTTCATGCAAAATCTGTCTTTCTCTCCAAAAGCTTTTTCTTAATCAGTTGATATAAAAAATATCACGTTATGCTATTTTTGAGGGGGAGAAGACATGATTAAAATGTGATCAAAGATGTTTAAGATTGTGGCTGAATCTCAAAAGAGCTCGACTCAGTAAGTACTAATGAATTGACGAAGCTTAAAATGTCAGTAATCGAAAGGACTTGTCCTGGACGGGTAATAATTTCAAGCTAGTCTAACTAGTGATGTAAGCGTGTCTCGAATAGGACTTGTCTGAGTAGAATGTACCTCATCTAGAGACTTTCTTTGGACTTGACCAGGACGGGTAATAATTTCAAGCTAGTCTAACTAGTGATGTAAGCGTGTCTCGAATCGGTCATGTTCGCTGAAAGTAGATCAATTCAAAAGTGCAAACTCCACCCGCATGTGCAAATTTCTTAAAAATTACATGAGCACATGTGAAGGGAGAGTCCTTCAAATGAAATGCAAAACTCTCAAAGTGGCAACAACAATGTGTTTTATTATCATAAACACTTTGAGAGATTTTCACAAAAAGGTTTTATGGCATATGATCAATTATAGGATAGTCATGGAGTTATAAGGTGACTAAGGTTAGGAAAAACCGTCCTACGATCCGCCAGAGCCGGAGGGATCTACCCAAGGACAAATCCAATAGATTAGAATTATAAGTCCTTAGGTATGATTGAAAAAAGGAGAAAATGAGAAAGGAGAAAGAAGGGGTTGAAGAATTAAAAAGAAAAGTTATGAAAAAGGGTGAAAAGAAATAGCCCTCCAAATGTTCAACCTTAGGGCAGACACCGGGTTCAGCTCATATGCTACTGGTTGTTACTAAGGTGACACCGGTATTGAAGACAAAGACGTCATGGACCCAGTGACGCACTGCACTAAACCTTCTTAACCGCTCAAGTTCTCTTAAAAGAGCTTGTTTCATTCTCACGGGGAACCGGTGTAATCTATCGACCTGTCTCCTAGAGATGGTTGATATTGAAGCAGGAGACCTCTCCCTAATCTCCGCATAGGAAACCAAATGTGCACTTATCAAGTCTAGAGCCCCGAGATTCATCAAAAGATCTCATAGGAACACATGATATTTCTACATTGGTTGTTCATCATTAAGGACGCCAGATGTAAACTTTAGAGTCCTACGCAGATCTTAGCAATTTTCCAGAACATTTATGAGAGGATTCACTTTTGTGATTCTCAATGATTGAATGGAAATTCCTGCCAGGGTCAACATCAAACAGCCCTGACAGCATGTCACTTCGGTAATTCTTTATGGGTTACGCTTAGTGTTCGCGGTGGTTTCAAACGGTCTACAGTCGTAGAGTGATCCCCAGCGACTCACCCAGTCATTGAGCTACTAAGTAGGTCTCGTAAGCTCTCTCGAGAGTATCTGACATGGGAACGGCCTTGGTAAGGGTTAGAAGGAGTCTTCACACTATGCTGTTGACAATCTCTAATTCTTATCTGTAAGTACCGGATGTTTTATTGCTAACTGTTTATATGCAGGGACACTTCATCTCCATGGCGACAGATTCCACATGCTCATACATACATCTGGAAGTTAAAGAAAGCTCCCTCAAAGATCTATACAACACAAAGTTCTAAGAAAGATTCAACGCAAAAAAGAAGAATCTACAAAGTATAAAGACTAAAGATCAAAGTGAAAGAAAGGGAACTACGTGCATATGAATATCTAAATCCAAAGATGTATGAGCATGTTGGAATGGCAAACAACCACCACAGACGCAGAAGTGACGAAAGGCAGATAACTCCACATCACAAAGGAACAAAGAACGATGAAAATCAGTTATCGAAGATCACAAAGCATGAAGGAACAAAGACTAAAGACTATTATACAACGACACACAAAGTTAAAGACAAAGAACACGGAAGACCCACTCACGTGGAGCATCATTCGAATGACCACCCCTTAGGGGGAGATTGTTAGCATTAAAAATATGTATTATGAAGTGATGGTCATTCTCATATTGTAACTTTGTGTCGTTTGTTAAGATTAGTAATAGTTTAGTCATTGGGCCTTGGACTTGGCAAGCTAATATGTTATGTGCTATGTTTCATAAGCCTAGTTATTCAATCATGTAACCAAGCCCAAGCCCAAGCCCATAGGGCATCTCATGTTATGAACTATTTAAACACCTCAAAGGCTCATTTGAGGTGTGTGCTTGTGTGTGTATTTGTGTGTGTTTTTCTTTGAATAAAAGCTCTCATTTCCATCTCTCTCTCTCTCATATACGAAATATATAGATACATATCAAGTCACCATCTTTCCATCTTTCCTTCTTATTGTGCTTATATTGTGTGTGATAAAGTTGTGATATTTAAGGTCCTACAATTAGGGCATCGATTTTAAGCTTATTTTTTTTTCTTATTATTTTGAATTTGTGTAAAATTATGGCATCGATTTTGGAGGTTTAAAAATAAAATTAGGGCATCGATTTGTATAAAATTAGGGCATCAATTTTTTTTCTTGCTAGTAAAAGATTGTTTTTGTTCTTGCAGGTGGAAAAAGAAATTGAATGATATGGTAAAGAAAAAATGGCACTCAAGATTGATGACAACAATAAGATGATGACGAAAGAGCACCAGCGGTATTTGTAGGTTTATGGGATGTTGTCAAACATCTTAATTCTTGAAGAAGCAAACCGCTCTTGCTATTTCTACCATCGAAGCCGAATATGTAAGCGCCGGAAAGGCATGTCAACAAGCACTATGGATGAAGCAAGCTCTCGTAGACTATGGCATTAGGTTAGAAAATATCTCAATTATGTGTGATAACAAAGGAGCTATAGATTTAAGTAAGAATCCCGTTCAACACTCTAGGACTAAACATATAGAAATTCGTCACCATTTCCTTCACGATAATGTACAAAAATGAAACATATCTATTGAAAAGGTTGCATCGGAAGATAACATTGTGGATATATTCACTAAACCCTTTAAGCGTGAACCCTTTAACCACTTGCATTTAGGCCTAGGAATGATAGAACAAATTGACTAAATTATATTCTTTGCCATTTTGTTGCATTTTAATCATCAGATGGGCGGACCCTTTAAAGTTATAAGGGCGGTCCCCTTAAATTTTAAGGGGACCGGCCTCAATTTAAGGGGGCCGGCCATCTAACTGCATAATTTTTTTTCTTCCTTCTCATATCTGTGTCTAGGAATCTATTTTGCATAAGATTAAAGATTGAGAAACTTTCTTTCTCTTGCGTAACCACATTTATAACAAAAACCCAATCTATTTTATCCAAATCATTCTCACATCTAGGAAACACATAAAAACCAATTTCATTGCATTGTTGAATTATGCTAAAAACATACTTTAAAATCATGCATAAAATCTCATATGAATTATTAAAATATACAACTTAATATATACCTTTGACACTCATGAATTGAGCAAAATCAAATCAAAGAGACATTGGATTGTTGCACATTAATCACTAATTTTCCTTGATAGTTACTATTGCCCTTGCTCTATTATCTTTGCTCTATATAAATACTTGTTCAAATACTATCGTGCTTGCTTGTTAGAATAACTTGTTTGTTTACTCATTTAATTAATATGTCTTGCATGCATATCTATAAATATATTACATACATTATTGTCACAAAGATTTGTCTTGCTTGAAACAAAAACTCAAAACATATCTCTCTCTATCTATTCCTGCCAAAAACCCACTTTTGAAAATCTGAAAATCAGACAATGGGCGGCCCCCTTAAATATAAAGGGTGGCCCCCTTAATTTTAAAGGGACCGGCCATCTTCCGGTCGAGATTACAGAATCTTTTCTTCACTTTAGCCCCATTTCATCCTACACTTCCCAAAATTCACAAACATATTTTGTTCTAATCTCTCTGATGCGGGATTACAAAACTAGCAAAAGTTTTACTTCTCAAGGGATCTTGATAATCTTGCAATCCTCCAGGCAGTGTACCTGACTGGTGTAGTATAGTGAGTGGCAAGTACCGGGGGATTGACCATTCTCTAGGAGAATAGTGTCGTTATGATTGAAAACTACTTGAACTAGGTCTAGAGGTGAGGGATGATTCTTTTTGTATTTTTTTTAATTGTTTATGAAAGCAAATAAAATCTCGGGTTTTGGAGTAGGCGGAATTAGTTGCTAGTCAACTAACCCAAAATTACTATTTAACAAAATAAAATAAAAATAACAAGAAAAGTAAATTTGGTGAATTTCTTATAATGAGAAAATGTGTTCACTTAGATTTCACTACTCCCTAGTTATCTCCTATTGAATTATTAATTTGTCTCGATTGTTTGGATGAAAGGATTGTATTCCTTAATACCATTCGTGGGGGTGTGTATAGCCTTCCCCAACCCTATTAGTTTCTATCTCTTCTTTTGTCGACACGTTTAGTATCCTAACATAGCCTCATTAATAGTCACTCATGCATTAAATACAACCAATAAAACCGTAGTATATATCCGATTACGTTTCTTAAGACGTTCAAGCTAGTTATCGAATAGGAGATTTAGCCAGTTTTCTTAAGCCTAACGCTAGTCAATAAACCAAACAATCAATAACAACTCAACAATCAATATTTAACAACTAGGTTTTATTAGATCTAAGCAAATACTAATAAATCTAAGCTAGCATGTTAAAAAAATAAAAGATAAACAATCAATCAAACAACAAATAGACATATTGAATGATTAAAAGGAAGACTTATCTTTAATTGAACATGAAAGAAAAGAGGGTTTGGAAACCCTAAAGTTGATGTGAAATTCATCTAGGGTTTGTTACACTCTAAAAAGTTCCACACTAATGAATGAAATGCGGTGTTGCTAAGCCAAGACTCGACTCAACTTAAGCTAATTATGACCAACATAAATATAAAAGAAACGGGATGGTAGTCTGTATGTTTTTTCTACTTTTCTTTTTTTATTTTTTTGCATACACTCTTGCCCTACCATCCAAAATAATACATCAAGGGGGCTCGTTTCGTCCCCTTACATTTGAACTTTTACATAATTAAAAATAAAGACTCAAATCAAGATAATTGAAACACTTGGAGTACTTTAAAATGTTAACGCATATATGGGGGTAATAAATGATGTTTTTTCCCCATTACTCCATAACACTAGTACTTTTACCCATGAGTTCCAATCGTCGTAAAATAATATGTACAAGATATGACTCGACTTAGCAACCACATAATCAATTAGACAACTAACTAAGGGTTTAAACAATTAACAATAATGCGCTGTAGATGGGTGCATACAAGGTAGGCTAAGGCGATTTGGGTGTACATTTGGGGGTGGATTGTAAACAAATTCTTCCTTTAAGTAAGATTCTTAAAGTTAGAAACGAAAAAGATAGGTTATGAGGGTTGTACTAGGGGTATCGTGTACTAAAAATGAGTACATCGCAAAGGTGTGGGAAAATTACTTGACCAATGAAGTCAATGTAATAATAATACATGCTTAAATAAGGGTTATCCTAATGCCTCTTATCATATAGTAAATTCTAATTACACGAATGTAGTCTCACTAAGGGTCTCGGGATGCATCACTAACGTAAGTTTTAGAATCTAAATACTATCGGTATACTCACAAGCACTAAAGATAAATGCTTTTTTGTAGGACCTTTGATCTAACTAAATCACTAATCTTGGTGACTTGAGAACTATGTGTTTTAGAGAGAGAAAGTAGAGAGATAAAGATGGAAGATTATTATTCATAAAACACACACATTACACACTCAAGCACACACCTTAAATGAGCCTTTGAGGTGTTTATATAGTACATAAGATATGATGCCCTAAAGGGGGCTTGGACTTGATTTACATAAACATTACAAGGCTTAAATAATATAACACTTAACAGATTAGCTTATCAAGTCCCACGAGCCTAATATTCTATTTCTACCACACGACATACAAAGTTCTTTCTATGAGAATGACCATCACTTTTCTATTATATATTTTTATTGCTAACAATCTCCCCCTAAGGGGTGGTCATTCGAATGATGCTCCATGTGATTAGGTCTTTTGTATTCTTTGTCTTAAACTTTGTGTGTCATTGTAGAATAGTCTTTAGTCTTTGTTCCTTCATGCTTTGTGATTTTTAATAACTGACTTTTCATCTTTCTTTGTCTGCCTTTCGTCACTTCTTAGTCTCCGGTGGTTGTATGCTTTTCCAACATACTCATACGTCTTTAGTCTTTGTGACACATACATTTTTTGTTCCCGTTCTTTCACTTTGATCTTTGTCTCTTTACTTTGTAGATTCCCTTTTGAATCGTAAAATCTTTCTTTGAACTTTGCTATGCCTTGATCTTTGTGAGAACTTTCATTGACTTTGAGATGTATGTATGAGCATGTGGAATCTATCGCCATGGAGGTGATATGTTGCTGCAGGTAAATAGTTAGCAATAAACAACCGGTACTTACAGGTTTGGAATTAGAGATCGTCAACATCATAGTGTGAAGACTCCTTCTAACCCTTACTAAGGACGTTCCCAATTCGAATACCCCCGAGAGGGCTTACTAGATCTACTAAGTAGATCAACGAATGGGTGAGTCGCTGGAGATCACCCCACGACTGTAGACCGTTTTGGAACCACCGCGAACACTAGGCATAACGCATAAGAGATTACCGAAGTGACCTGCTGTCAGGGCTGTTTGATGTTAACCCTGGCAGGATTTCTATTTAATTATTGGGAATTATGGAAGTGAATCCTCTCATAAATGTTCTGGAAGATTGCTAAGATCTGCGTAGGACTCTTAAGTTTACTTCTAGTGTCCTTAATGTTGGATCACTAGTTTAGAAGTATCATGTGTTCCTAAGAGATCTTTTGATGAATCTCGCGGCTCTAGACACGATAAGTGCATATTTAGTCGTCGGAGGCTGGAGCGGTGTCTCCTGTTTCAATATCAACATGGCTCGTAATTAGCAGTCGATAGATTATGCAGGGTTCCCCATGAGACTGAAACAAGCTCTTTTAAGAGAACTTGAGTGGTTAAGAAGGTTTAGTGCGGTGCATCACTAGGTCCATGACATCTTTGTCTTCAATACCGGTGTCACCTTGGTAACAACCATTAGCATATGAATTGAACCCGGTTTCTGCCCTAAGGTTGAACATTTGGAGGGCTATTTCTTTTCACCCTTTCATTTACTTTTCTTTTTAATTCTTCAACCCCTTCTTTCTCCTTTCTCATTTACTCCTTTTTTCAATCATACCTAAGGACTTCTAATTCTAATCTATTGGAATTGTCCTTGGGTAGATCCCTCCGGCTCTGGCGGATCATTGGACATAAACCTAACCATAATCACCTTATTACTCCATGATTATCCTAGATTTATTGATCACATTCCGTAAAACCTTTTGTTTGAAAATCTCTCAAAGTGTTCATGATTATGAAACATATTTGTTAACAGTTTGAGAGTTTTGGTTTCTTTTGAAGGACTCCACCTTCATATGTGCTCATGTGTTTTTTTAAGAAATTTGCACATGCGGGAGGAGTTTGCACTTTTGAATTGATCCACTTTCAGTGAACATGACCGATTCGAGACACGCTTACATCACTAGTTAGACTAGCTTGAAGTTATTACCCGTCCAGGATAAGTCTTTTCGATTAATTACATTTTAAGCTTCGTCAATTCATTGGTTATATCTGAGTCGAGCTCTTTTGAGATTCAATCATAATCTTTACACATTTTGATCACATTTTAATCACGTCTTTTCCCCCTAAAAAATAGCATATCATGATATTTTTTATATCAACTGATTAAGAAAAAAGCTTTTGGAGAGAAAGACAGATTTGTTTTTGCATGAAATCGGAACATTTTTGTTTTTATGAAATACTCCCCCTCAAAACTCGCATATGTTTTTGAGAATGTTAAACTTTTTAAAGTTTAGAGGGAAGGAGTCTTCTCGAAGCAAAAATTCTGAAAGAGAAAGAAGTTTTAGATTTGTTGAATTTTGCATCAAGGTTTTTTGAAAAACAAAGACTTCTCTTTGTTTGAATAGGAATGTCGCACTGAGGCGTACAACAGTGTCCATTTTTAGGATAAGTGCACTTTGTTGATGAAAATCATTTTTGCGAAACACTTTCCTTTCTTTGAAAACTTCAGTTGTGCACTTTCCTTTCTTTGTTGATGAAAAATGTACACAAGTCATTTTGCTGATAAGCACCGATTTTTGATAGATTTTGAAAATCTTTTTGAAAAATCTTGAGAAGGTGGTGCTCAGAATGTAAGAGATTTTTGAAAATCTAATTTAACATTAGATAAACAATCCTGGTCTCGAGCTTAAAGATTTTGAAAGTTTTTCTAAATCAAACTCAAGCCAGATAAGAGTTTGGTTCTCGTTGTAGGATAAGTGCTCAAAAAATATTTGAAATCTTTGTTTTGATTAAGCACTTTCCTTTCTTTGAAGCGCGAGTCCTGAGCTGATGTGTCCAGAAGCCATCATTTAAGTTCGGGTTTCGTACTGAAGTATACGAAAGCCATAGAAGAAACTTTTGAGAAATGACATGTTTTAGGAAAACATTTTAAAGAACTCCCGCTCAAACATCTGTACATGTCCGTATCATTGTTGAATAACATTTCTAGAAACGTACAGAATATTAATTTATACGAGAGACATGTCGTGAGAAGAATATTTTTGGATTTTTAAAATTTTCTATTTTTTATTTTGTTTTTGATGGTTTTTCAAATTTTGTTTTTTGTTTTTGTTTTATAAAAGAAATGGAAAATCAAAAATAGAAAATTGAAAGAATGATTTTGTAGAATTTACAGAATTTGAACCCTCTGATGAACTGGGTTCTGAGATAGTTGAAGCACCTGCAACCAAAGACGAAGAGGTTTGACAAATAACAGTGTTAGAAGTGCATGAATCATCACTTTGCGGGTGTTGACTATCAACGGTTGTAATGGTTTCTATTTCCTTATCTTGATGATTATCACTATTATTTGTCTTGGTGCAACTATAAAAAATCTTTCCTGTAGGAATCCATCTAAGACCAACTATTTTAAAAACTTTTCCTGTGGGAATCCACCTAAGGTAAGATCTAGACATAGTCTTCTTATCAGATGCAGGGGAAGTCTCAGTTTTTGAAAAACTACATCCTTTAGATTTCCACCTATTAGGTTTCTTATCCATTTTCTTGTTGTCAACGGGTTTGTTTCTATTTGGTGTCTTAGTGGATTGTGCCTTGACACTTGATTTTCCTTTCATGAGATATTGTGCAATACATGCATCATGGTTAGCAGAAAAAACACATTTTTGACATGTGGGACAGACAAATTCAACATCATTGTTTAACACAACAACTTTAACTTTGTCACTACAGTCATTTAGAAAATTGCTTTTTGTTCGAAAAGACTCAGAATCTCTAGTGTTGTTTTCTACGTGCATATCTTTTTCTTTTTCGCAACTACTCTTAGATGTAGGCCAATCCCTAGTTTTTTGGTAATTGTTCCTAGGTAATGGTTTACTACTACCAGCAGTGCTTTATAATCTTGTAGAATTTATCACACTAGGTTTTGCACCTAAAATTTCATCTTTTTGATGTTGTGCCTTTTTTCTAGCTTCTTCTAGATGGTGATTTTGGGCCATGTAATTAGAACCAATAGATTCTTTAACAGTTTTTGTGGTCACATTCGGTGTACTATTCCTAGAAAAGCCAAG
Organism: Artemisia argyi; assembly: GCA_030686995.1. Classification (NCBI taxonomy): domain Eukaryota; kingdom Viridiplantae; phylum Streptophyta; class Magnoliopsida; order Asterales; family Asteraceae; genus Artemisia; species Artemisia argyi. The sequence goes on along the minus strand of JARVZY010003497.1, from coordinate 584 downwards.
TGCAATCACATTTGTGTTTCTTTCAACAACCAATTTTTGTTTTTAAACAATCTTTTCATCAGTTGTAAAATTCTTTTCTTGATGGGCAAATAATGTATAGTGACTGGTTTTGTCAAATCCCTTTTCTCATCGACTTTAGGAGAAAACCGAGAAATTTACATTTTTGGTTTTTCAACCGTGTTTGGAACATTTGGTTTCTCCGAAGTCGATGGTTTTGCAAACTTAGTATCCACACCCTTCCCTTTTATACTTTCAAGCTGAGCCCTCAAAAGATCATTTTGCTCTTTCATGTTCTTGAAGGCACGCTCATATGAAAGTTTGTCATACTTGCATTCTTCGCTTTTTCGATCAAGTTGTTTAAAATATGACACATTTTCTTTTTCAAGTTTTATAAGAGCATTTTCATATTTTGAAACAATTGCAGAGGTCTCAGCTCGTAGTCTTTCATCATATTGAATATAATATGTTTGCAAAATAATGGACATAATATCAGTAGACAAAACTGCTTCCAAGAGAGAATCATTTAGGTTTTCCAAGAGTTTGATGTTTTCACAGCGTTCATTTGCTTGCTTTACCAGGGATTT